>JANBPO010007276.1:127896-176257 GCA_024336825.1 Amorphophallus titanum | reverse complement strand
TGAATAGTATTGTAAGTCCTTGAAGGATGTTTGTTGGAAATGTCAGATTATGAAATAAAGATTTGATTTTGTCTATTGTTGTTCGTACTCATCATCTGAGTCTCTTGACCGACCCGCTTGTATAACTGTTCACGTCTCGATATTTCCGCCTTGTTCAGGGCGTGACAGTCTGTGATGCACCAAGGTTGGTCTGTCAGGCTTTGGACTGCCCCGAGTGGGTTGCAGTCTGATTTCTTCACTGACCAGAGTCACCGTGCGACGGTGTGGGTACGAGGGACAATCCCCGTACTGGTCCAACTGTGACGTTGTTTTTCGTGGCTTGAGAGTCTACTCCTTTAGTTACCCTCCACTAGTCATAGCCTTTGGTACATGTGTACTGGCCCACCAGGGAGTGGTGGAGGGGCTATCTTGAGGACGGTATTTAGACTGGTCTCCGTCGGGCCCCATGTGTAGCAGCCAGATTCTGACTGAGGGGAAATCCAGTTAGAGGCTAGACCTTGTGTGTACAGTCTATGTGTGCACACGTGGTTGGGGGCAGTTGGACACGCGTCCACGGGTGCGACCCCAGCTAGTCACTCACTTTGTGGTCACTTATGCGGTGTCCTTGCCTCCACTAGGCGCTAGTGTGTCAGGCGGACACCTGTGGTGCGGTGCAAGATGTCAGGGGATGCTACCGGTTGTGCTTCTTGTAGGAGATACTCCTGTCGAGTCGAGAGTGACAGACTGTTAGTCTCAGTCACTTCAACCTTTGAGTTTTGGTTTGGTTGACCAGTGAGTTCCGGTTGTTTCACCGTGGCATGCGTGTGTGGGTTTTCACACCGTGAGACTTGTGTTGTAGTGCAGGGCATTTACTTCCGAGGTAGCGTAGTGGTTTTCCATTTTGTGAGGTAGGGTTTGGGTGATCCCTACTGAGTCTTGTTCTGCGACTCATTCCCTACGTGTTCTTACCGTGTTTTAGGTGAGGCACGGCTTCAGGGAGCGTGTTTGAGGTTCAGTGTGGTTCAGGTACCCAGCGTTAGTGCTAGAGGTCAGTGCCAAGGTATGCCCCGTGTAGCTGTACTTTTCTTTCTTATCTCCGTACTAGTTGTGGACTACTATTGTTTATTTTGTTCATCCCACGCCCCAGCCCCCTCTCCCTCAGCAACCCAGGTCCGCCCTCCCCTGCTCCGTGCGTCCACGGCATTCCCAGAGTCGCCCGTCGCTGCTACAACCTCCCGTGGATCAGGAAGACCTCTCTGCTGCTCTCTGCAACCTGCCTACAGCCGAAGTCACATTTGCAGAGACTACCCTGGCTTCCACTATGCGAACCAGCTGACGTTGTCTTCTGTGGAGTCGTACATCGTCGATCCAGCTTCGTTCCAGAAGTGGTCCCGCCGTGATCCAACCTCGGCTCCGTTCGCGTTGCCCGTTCTCGTGCGGCTGCGCCAGATTCAGGTCTGAACCTGAGCGCCATTTGGTAGCTACTCCACCTCCCACCCCTATGCGATTCAGTCAGAGCTCTCTTCATGAGAGTTCTTCTTCTCCGAAGCGCCGATGAGCCAGAGGTGGTCCCGCCTAGTTTCGACATCATCTCCATCCAGGGCATCCATTCTCCCTCAGTCGCACCAGGCCCAGGGTCCTCTGTTCGCCCAGGACAAGCTGCTGTCAAGTCGGCCCCAACACCCCCTCCTCCTCTCTGTTTCAGGTCGGACGGTATTCAGAAACGTTGTAGCTTTCGATGATACGGAACCAACGCAAGTGGTCTCGTCCCGATCTGACGTCAGCACTGGGAGTTTTACCACAGCTATCAGTGACTGGTCCAGCTATTCACCTAGGAACCTGACGCCGGCTATTCCTGCGACCACGTCCAGCGAGGTGATCAGATGGCTGCCATCTTCTGAGGGTTCGTAGATCTCCCTGTCAGCAATGTCCAAGACTTGGTCCCGTCATGTTTGGAGTTCCACAGTGCCCGTACCGGCCGACGCACCACGACCGCGCCAACCAGTCCTACATGGCAGAACTACACAGGCCCACTGCTGCGGCCGCCGTCTCCATCCAGCGACATCAGCTCGGCGCCAGACCTTCAGGCATCCTTCAGCATCCCTCGACCTTCGTCCAGGAGTTGGCTGCACCTCGATCAGACGTCTGAGCTTAGCGTACGGTTGATAGCTGGTTTCCCCTCCCCGCGATCCCCCCTCCTGCGCGAGGGTAGTGCGTGTAATTGATTGCCCCCACCCCCGTTCTTTCTTTCTTCTTCTTTTTCTTCAATCGCCATTGGTGGGCAGTGGTCTTCTTCAGCCACGGCTGCTTGCAGCAGCTGTTGTTGGCCCAATGAGGGGTTGCCTAGACCCCTGAAGTAGCTTCTGACTATGTTGGTCATCTCCTCTTGCCCCCATCCCTGATGTAGGACCGAGGATAGTTGTCAACTTCCCACAGGAGGGGTGTAAGCAAGCCAGGCTCGTCCGGCGAGTTGCTGGAATCTTCGTCCCACTGCGGGGACGTCAGCTTGTCGGGCACAGGCCCTGAAGCTTCCACAGCATGGAGGGTCCACAACTGTCTCTTCCTTCCTTGGGGCCAAGCCCCTTTCCTTCTTCTTTTCTGCTCCGTCACGTGTAGGGTGGTGACGGACTAGTGCATCCTAGCAGGCGGGTTGGATCTTCTTAGGGACCTAAACCTGCTTGAATATCCTTGGCCTAGGGGCCAACTTCTTTTGGCCGTGACAGCCGATTTCTTCTTTCTCGGTTCTCCTCCCGGAAAGGGCCTAGTAGGAGTTGTAGATAGGTACGGTGGGGATGACCTGATCTTGGACCACCAGAGCATCGCCTCCATCCAGGAAGATGTAAACTCCACCGATCAGTAGAGATTTGCCAAACACAGAAAGGCATCCAGTAACAGCAGTAGTATTCCTCCGGAAGCCCATGTGCCGACATCCTCCAGAATTCTTGGCAGGGATGGGGTGGGCCCCATGAGTGATGTGGTGCACCAGGTAGCTAGAGACTTGAATCGGGCTCTTGAGCGAACTCGCACAGCATTGAGCCTTCAGGGCCTCGACCTTCTTGGATCCTCGACAGGCTCCGAAGACTCCACTTGAAGTAGATCGGCAAAGGCCAGCCCTAAAAAGTTGGGGAAGCCTATAGCAGCAAGGAATGTCCTAAAAATAGTGGGCACCACCAGGTACCCGTGTTCAGCGTGGCCGGCGACGATTGCAGGGCCAAAGGTAAGCAGCAAGTCCTGTTGACGTCATTGTTTGCCTGCAGACACAGAACATGCAAATGATCAGCAGTCTTTGGGAGGGCCTCAGGGCCCACATATCTCGACAAAGAGATGAAAGGAGACACCAGTCCCACCGGGTGGTCCACTCGAGTGCTCAGCCCATCAGCCGGATGGTCCCCTTTTTAGATAGGAGAAGCCTTAAGGGGCAGTTTGATAGCCGATTAAGGTGGAGGAGTAGCTGATATAGAGAGCGGTAGGCCCCACTGCTATCCTCATACATAAGAGAGTTATCCGAGGTCGGTTAGTGCAAGCGACCCCAACAGGTCGCTTGCTCTAATTGTGCTAGGGTCGCTTGTTCTAACCGTGCTCTGTTATCAAACAACCCCTAAATGTTTTCAAATATCCGAGCATGTGTCTCGACTTAAATGATGAAATAAAAGATGGTGGAGAGAGAAGAAGAGACAAAAATTAATGTCAACCTTGCGAATCCATCAAAGTAAGGTTGAACGAATTTTTGAGGCTTCTCAACGGTGAGAAATCGTCCACCTGAAGTAGTTGGGTAGTCAAATTAATTCTTCATCTCGTGAGAATTTATGAAATTCTCAATTCAAACTTTGACTCCCTCATTTGTTGGGAGAGTGTAAGACCTTAATTTTTTGAGTCTTAGTGGGTGACTCGATAAAAAAAAAGAAAAATATCCACCTTCTTAGAGTACGTGCAGTAACCTCACTGTGCAGTAATCATTACTCGTAAGGGATAGATGTTGTAACACATTGAAAGAAGTCCAAATACATCGAGTGAAAGTGGGGCGGGCTCCCTTTTTCTATTATCCAATGTATCCTAGGGGAAAGATCTCGTAACATGGTGAAAGTCAGATGCCCTAACACACCGAGTGAAAATGAGGCGAGCTTACTTTTTCTACCATCTAATGTATCTAGTCGAGACCCTCCTTTGCTATGAGATAATGTGTGTGTAAAATTAACCTATGGTAATCATGTCATAGGAATAGGCGATAAGCACCTATGAAATTATATCTCACGCAGGTAAAAATTTAATGACGTTGTTTTAGTCGGCGATACAGAATCATAGAGAGAGTCATAGGTAAAGACTACACTTATAAGTTTTTAGAAAAATTACCCCTATACCCTTGAAAAATTATGCAATTACCCTTATACCCCTACCTTTATTGTATTTACCGTAATATCCTTGAAATCCTTAAAAAATAGCCATTGTGCCCCTTTCCTTAAGAACAAAATATCCAACTATACCAGGCTCGCATGGCCCGCGCCTTCGATAAGCTGGTCAAAGGTCGAGAATTCAAGAATAGAGACCTGGTGATGGTCAAAAGGAAAGAGGTGATGGCCTCCAACCCTAAGGGGAAGTTGGTCGAAAATTGGGTTGGACCGTACATCATCCGCCGGGTATATGAAGGGGACGCCTACATCCTAGTAGATCATAAAGGAGTAGTCCAATTCTCTCCCCTCAATGGAAAGTACATAAAACTCTACCATGCAGCTCAACCGGCGTCGCCGGAATAGCCACCCTCCCTTGGTTAGCGGCACTCCGCCCTAACCGAGCTACCTTTCCTTGGTGTAGTGGCACTCCGCCCTAACCGAGCTACC
The DNA here is from genome assembly GCA_024336825.1 of Amorphophallus titanum. Lineage (NCBI taxonomy): Eukaryota > Viridiplantae > Streptophyta > Magnoliopsida > Alismatales > Araceae > Amorphophallus > Amorphophallus titanum. The sequence continues at coordinate 171,443 of JANBPO010007276.1, read as the reverse complement.
TTTCCTTGGCTTAGCGGCACTCTGCCCTAGCCGAGCTACTTTCCTTGGCATAGTGGCACTCCACCCTAGCCGAGCTACTTTCCTCGATTAGTGGCGCTCCGCCCTAGCCGAGCTACCTTCCCTTGGCATAGTGGCACTCCACCCTAGCCAAGCTACCTTTCCCTGGTTAACGGCACTCCGCCCTTACCGAGCTACCTTTCCTTGGCTTAATGGTGCTCCGCCTTAGCCGAGCTACCTTTCCTCGACGTAGTGGCACTCCGCCCTAACTGAGCTACCTTTTCTTGGCTTAGTGGCACTCCGCCCTAGCCAAGCTACCCTTCCTTGGTTAGCAGCACTCCGCCCTAACCGAGCTACCTTTCATTGGCTTAGTGGCACTCCGCACTAGCCGAGCTACCCTTCTTTGGTTAGCAGCACTCCGCCCTAACCGAACTACCTGTCCTCGGCTTAGTGGCACTCCGCCCTAGCCGAGCTACCCTTCCTTGGTAAGAGGCACTCCACTTTAGCCAAGTCACCCTCCCTGGGCTAGCGGAATTCCACCCCGGCCAAGTCACCCTTTGCTGATCTGGCAGGCATTCTACCCTGGCCGGACCCCAATAGAATAAACAGATGCACCATCTCGGGCCTTACTCCCGGATCGGCAGGAACTCCTCCTTTGCGTTAGCATTATTCCTTGCTAACGAATGAAACTACCTTGGCACCAGGGCACCCCGTCCTAGCCAATTCATATACGACATTGCTCCACCCATTGGCGCCCCACCCATTCCCCTCTCTCCACCTAGTCCGCCCCCTCTCACCCCCTCCCCTAGCTGTGGTACCAGCCCCCTACACCCCTCCACCAACCCTAACATCCCCTCCCCCACCTCCCACAGCCACTAGCCACTCACCCCACTACAATCCCATCACCCCTCCTCCACCCCTACCACTTCTATCACCACCTAGCACACCCAGCTCACAGGCAGCAGTAGAAGCCCAGCTTGCAGAGCCTACTCCGGGGTCATCCGGTGACTTCTGGAGGCATGCCATACATCGACGGAAAGATCTTCCAGTCAGCTTCGTCAGCGAGATGATCCCTTCTTCATCCGAGGTCGGGGCAGTCCGGGAGGTCCATTCTCGCCAGAGCGCGCATCTGGCATCCGAGGGAAGACCAGAGCGCCGGTGCAGAAGCTGCTACGTCCACACCTCAGCTCCTCTTGGTGCGCCGTTTGGCTGGGACGTTCCCCTACCTGTCCTCTGTCCAACACAGCCGGCGGAGCCTCATTTGGAGTTCGGAGCTGTCCGTTTCAAATTTTCTCCCCCAGGTGCGTAGGTCAGTCCACTCAGAATCAGAACAGACACCCCTCCACTCTACATCCTCTATCTCCCTACTCTGACCTCCCCTGGTGGCCTTCCTGGCTGGAGATCGAAGAGGATTCATCCACAAACGCAACCGTCTTGGTCTCGCACCATTTCGACTACGGGAGTGTCTGTGACGGCGTCGTCTACCTGCTGCTGCGAACTAAGAGTAGTCCCAATCTGAACAGAGCAACCCGGTTCCTAAGCCAGCCACGACCAGTGACGACACCGGACGATCCCACGAAAATTCAAGAGCCTTCCTAGGTCAGTCAGCAAAAGATTGGCACTAGTTTCGACATCTTTCGAGTCCGGTACAACCCGTGGCGGCAGCAATAGCAACCCACTGTCTTGCAGTTCCAGACTTGGATAGAACTAGGGAATTTCCCTCCCAGCGCGAGTTTAGCTAACATCCCCTCCTCGCTTGGCCGGCTTAGCGTCCCTCCCTATGTGGAGGTAGTGTTTGGTTGTAATCTCAATCTCCCCTCCCCTAGTCCAACCCCCCTGTGCGGGGAGTCCTAGCTCTCTGCAGCACCTTAGCCAGAATAGCGGGGTGTTCTTCTTTTGTTCTCGACTTCACCAGGATGTCATCCACGTAAGCTTCCATGTAAATGTGCATCATATCATGGAAGATAGCCATCATCGCCCTTTGATAAGTGACACCTGCGTTCTTCAGACCGAACGGCATAACCACGTAGCAGTATGTGCCCCAGGGCATGGTGAAGGAGGTTTTCTTTTGATCTTCAGGAGCGAGACAGATCTGATTATAGCCTGAATAACCATCCATGAATGATAAGACTTCATACCCAGCTGTATTATCCACCAAAACGTCTATGTAAGGCAGTGGGAAGTCATCCTTGGGACATGCTTTTTTTAAATCCCTAAAATCGATTCAGATACACACTTTTCCACCTTTCTTGATGACATGTACTATGTTCTCCACCCACTGGGGATATAAGACAACTCTAATGAACCTTGCCTTATATAGCTTATCGACCTCTTCCTTTATCCTTATGGCCATGTGGGGGTGAAATCTTCTTGATTTTTGTTTAACGGGCGTTGCCCCTGGCTTAAGCACTAGATGGTGTTCTACCAAGGAGAGGTCGAGACCCAACATATCCTCGTAAGAATAGGTGAAAGAATCGCTATACTCCCTTAGGACCTTGATCAAATTAGCTTTTACGTTTTGAGGGAGATTAGCGACAATGATGATGGGCCTGGGATCTTCTTTAGTTCCCAAATTTACTTCCTTCGTAGGTTCATCTACTGCAGATGATGGCTCATCGAATCACTTTAGACCTTGTGCATATAGGTCGGTAGTGCCATTTACATCGCTGTCCTCAGAATTGACCGGGTCCTTCTCATCCATGACTTCATGGGCACCTAATCCGTCATCGCTCCATACCTCGTCTGATTCCTCATCGTCTTGAATCACGATCGCCACAGCTATAAACTCTGGGCATTTCAAAAGAGCATGACATCACCAAGCAAAATCCTGCAAGAACCTATCAGGGATGGAGTTGGAATGATGCGCAAGCGAGTGCAGCTGAGGCTCGGATGGGCTAGACAACCTAGAACAAGACCCTACTCCTCTACACTCAACAGACCCTACATCTACCCTAGGAGAAAGAAAGCCTACTGGGAGGAAGGCAGCATGGGTCTCGTTCCCCGGGGAGAAGGATGGATCAAAGATAGCATGATCTTCCACAGAAATCTTTGTTTCATAATTGACATTGTTTTGGAGATCGGTGGAAATCATACAGCAAGATGAAGAGGAGGAAGGGGGAGGAGGAAGTGCTCGGCGGCAGAGAGATGGAAAGATTACATCGAAGAAAGGATTGGAGGATCGGAACCACATATTGGATAGATCGACAGGTGAGCCGGGTGACCACCTGGATGTCAAATCAATTGGCGGGCAGTGCCCGCATGGACCATTAACAATCAAGAATTCAATCAACTTCTCATGCCGAAAGGAAGACTGGAATATTGATGGATTAATAAGAAGAGGTGGTGAACGGGGAATAAAACTCAATTGTTGAAGGAGGGTCTTTAGTCGGGAAGGAGACCAAGAAGAGACAACATGTGAGCTCACCCTGTCCCGTAGATGGTAAGCTGGCTTCTTTGGCTTCCACTGTACAAGCTGTACCTCCTGATTCTTCTGGCAATAATCTTCTTCAAGGAACATTCGGGCAAACGCTCGGTTGTAGTCGAGCATATCATCAACTGGTCCCTTCGGCAACAGAGGTGGACTGGCAACTATGTAAGCTGTGGTGTTCTTCTCTGACTGTGCTGACTGTGGCTATAAAGTTCCGGGCTAGAGGGGAACTTTAATAAAATGCTGGCGGTAGTCCCAGGTAAGTGGCCCTGAGTCACCCAAAATTGAAAATGCAGACTATCAGTAGCCGAGACCTTGTCTACTCATTTTTCTTCCTTTGGGGACCGATTTTGTCCGCCCTTGTAGTTGCACCTCGAGGCCTCTCCCCGGTTGATAGCCCAATTTTAAAATAATAGACCAGCCTTTAGAATCCCGGATCTTTGACTTCTCTTTAATATTAACAGGTGTAGTGGTGGGCTTGTGTGGTGCATAAGCCCAAGGGAAGTCAAGATCTAACACAGAGATAACAGGTCAACTACTGGGTGTTGACACTGAAAATATTTCTAATGTTTCCTAACTTCTGCCTCTACAGGTCCTGAGTTCTGATCGAGTGTTCCTGTGCCGACAGAAAATAAAAGAAAGAAAAGAAAAAAAGAATGACGAAAGTCGAGCAAAGATGAGCCCAAAGAAAAGAAGAAAAGAAAAGATGCTCGGCTCTGATGGGCAGCCGCTGAAGTAAGACCCGAGAGCTCGGAAGAACACTCGGGACCATCCCCGAAGAAGTAATCAAAAAGCTACAAATACAAGTGAGGCCGGCCCGGCAGCACGAATCATAGTGCCAAAGGCCGTGTCAGCGAAAAACCCGCATGTTCAAGCCGAAGATACACGAAGTACCGAGAAAGGTCGTACGTCACCCCGAGAGCTTCTTCAAAGCTTCCCATTAAGGTTTTGCAAGACCGCAACGAGATGAATGGTCAACAGTGACTTTCGGAAGCATCCCCGGGCCTACCGGCTAGCTCGCGCCAAGCGACAAGGGCTCATACGGCGCGCCCTTCACCGGCGCGCTCCTTTACTCGGCGCCCCTTATTTCGGCACGCAAAAGTCTTGTAGTTGCCGCTTCCCCGACGCGCTATCTTCGGCGTCGGATTAACCTACACGTATATAACACTTGGTTCGACCAAGTGGAAAAAGGGGGATGAGAGGGAGGAAAACCAAAGGACGAGAAGAGAAGACCTGAGAGAGAACGCAAGCAAGGGAGGGGCCAATTGGAGGAAAGCCACCAATCAGAGTCCGAGGGTTGCTTGGGGAAGAAGGGTTTCCTGTTCTCCACGGCTGCCGCCATCCTCTGATCTGCGCGAAGTCCCCGGCGCCGGAGAAGAAGAGTGTCTGCCTCTTTGTTTATTTAGGTGGGTCATCATGTTTTCCCCGTCGGCTTCTTTCTCATTTCTAGTTCTTCTTGCTCCGATCACAATGTAAACGAGAGGGGAGGGGAGGGCGATGATACGAGCCTACTCCCCCCTCTCACCTCCTCTGCTCCATCCCTTTCCTCTCCTATAACTCCTTCCGGCGATTACTGTAAATGGTGCTCGTGCAACATAGCCGGCTCCGGAACGCGTGTATGTATATCTATCTCTTGATCATGAAATGAATGGCGACCTTGACGAAGTCCTTCCACACAATCTGCAGAAGTGAGCGAGACTGAAAGGACGTCTTCCACTCTGAAGAAAGTGTGGTTGGGGTCCTATTTATAGGGATCCCAACATTTACAAAAAGCCCCTAGAATAAGTGCTAATAACAGAAAACCCAAAAAGGTGGGGAAGGGAGAGGGCGCCCCTAGGTCAGGCCCACCTAATTGGGCCCATATGCTACTCTATCTCATCATGATGATCACAAACTTAGGTAAAAGACATATTAACCTAGGGACTTGACTCAAACGAAGGGAAAAATACATCAGAATGACTCAAATAAAAGGGGAAAATATGCTAAGATGACCCAAATAAGTAGCTCAAGTGTCGAGGCCGACCCATCTAGTCGTAGAGCTGCATCCTACCCTTCTCCAGGAGGGAGAGAGGTGCCGAGCCAGAGGGAATCGTGGACGATGTCCCCATCAACTCCCTCGGGCTGTGAAGAGCTTGACTCTGTCGAGTAAGGGTCCACCCAACTGTGATAGCGCTCCAGGAGGTCAGGGTCCAGCTACTGGAGATCCTCTCGGCTCAGGTCGGCCCTTCCATCTTACCAGGTATCGCTCGTATGCCTTGCTCCAGGTCACCGTGACCTATTCATCCAATATCCGCTCCACTTGCTCACGCTGGCCTCTCTGGATTGGTGGAGCTTTTTCACAGGTGGTGGCTCTCTCAAGGGGTGGAACAGGCTTGATGTCCTCACTAGGTGTCACCGTGGGACCCTTGTATGGCACCAAGTCAGTCACATTGAATGTGGAACTTACTCCGTATTCCTCGGGGAGGTCCAACACATAGGCATTTGTGCCGATCCGCCTCAGAACCTGGAAAGGACCTGACCCACGCATCCTCAGTTTGGAGACATTTTCAGAGAATAGTCTCTCAGTCCTCACCATCATAAAGTCACCTACACGGAATTCCTGGTGGTGTCAGTGGGAATCAGACGATTTCTTGTATACCTCAGTGCTTTTGTTGATGTGTTTGCGGATTTCCTCATGCAGCTCTTTCATGTGTTAGGCAAATGACTTAGCACTAATAGACACTCTAGCATGTGTAGGTAAATTAATGAGATCTGCAGACTTTCTAGGCTTGTACCCATGCACGGCTTCAAATGGGCTCATCCCTATTGACCTATTCACTGAGTTGTTGTATGCAAAGTCTGAAACTACCAGGAGACAGGAGCACTACCCACTAGAAGAACGACCGGATGCGTCCCCTGACGTCTTACACCGCATCACAAGTGTCTAGCGACGGTGCCTTGGGCGCGAGACTCAGACACGCACAAGTACCACAACAAGGACTAGTTGGGGTCATGCCCATCAGCGCGTGTCCTAAGCCCCCAATTGCGTGCGCATACACAGACCATCTGCTCTAGGCCGGGTCCTCTAGCTGGTTTTCCCCCCCACCAGACTCTGGTGACAAAGGTAAGGGGCCCACGGAGACCAGCCTAAAACCGTCTAACTCAAGTCAAGCTCTCCACCACTCCTTGGTGGGTCCGCACCCGCGTGCGCAGGAAGCTATGACTAGTGGACAGATCACTGGAAGGTAGACTCTCTAGTCACGAAAACCGACTCCGAAAGTAAATGAGTACAAGGATCGCTCCTCGTACAACACCGACTCATGGTGACATAAGCCGAAGATGCCACATCCTGGGGCCCCTCACGGCACCCCACACCTGGTCCCCACATGATTCCCAGCATCGGTCAGACCACGGGTTAGCACATGGATCGAGGTCTGCTCACCCGGGACTCCAATCGGCACGAAAAATCACCGGCTAGGCCTCAAACGATGAACGGTCCATCATTGGCCACACTGGAAAAAGGGCGGTTAGGACCCTGCCGCTCAAAGGCATGGGCGGTCCCACTTGGGCCACTTATGCACGAGGATGAACAGCCAGACAATTGCCACTCAAGGGACATGCGGCCAGACCCCAGCCACTCACCCCAAGCCCTGCGTAATGGTAACAACCAACGGTCGGAAACTCACGGGACGCGCGATCGGTCTTGGGCCGCTCAAGCGATGAACGGTCAAGCACTGGCCGCGCCTCCTCCAATGGTAAGAAAATAAGTGCAGTTGGGATCTAGCCGCACGAGGGAAGGGTGGCTAGGACCTCGCCGCACAAGGCAGGTGCGGTCCAACTCTGGCCGCACGACCTGCCAACAGCATCAAGTGACGTATGGCCAGACCCGGGCCGCACGAGGGATATACGGCCAGTCCCTAGCCACACACCCCAAGCACTGCATAACGGTCTCAAACAACAATCAAAGGTTCTATAACCTGGATCTCACACAATTCTCATCAAACACCTACTGAGCGAAGAACAAGGAACTTAAACAATGCAAACACCAATTTCAATCGCACAGTAGACACAAAGCTTTTAAGGTGGTTCGATCTCAAACTAGAGATCTACGTCCATCCCACACTCCAACTGGAATGTGGCTTTCTCCGCTGATACACAGCTTAATCTGCTGGGCTTCACAGCTTGCCAACACTGCTGACTAACAGCTTGCACTGGGGACTTATAGCTTAACCCGACCAGAGAACACTTCTCTATACTCTGAGGAGTTACAGCTTAACCTCTGTTGATGAATAGCTTGAAGAACATGTAAAGAAAAATAGAGAAACAAAAGCAAGAAAACACAGAGATCCCAAATGAAAAATGTAGCTTAACACTTGAGCAATCTCAGCTCCGATTCTGAACTAGGAGACTGAGTGACCCCTCTCTCACACAAACTCTCTAACACTCTACTTTCAAAACACCTCTTCTCTTCTCCTCTTTTTCTTCTCTCTTGACTCTCCCCTCTTTTTCTTCTCTGGATCGCACAGATCAGCTACTGCTCGTCTGGAAATTATCCACCATCCTTTTCTCCAAAAGGAGAAATCTTCCTTTTATATCAGCAGCAGAAGGGGCATGTGTCTTCCACGAATTCCCACCCTAGAGCCTCCACACTTGGTAGGATCTAACCATGCCGCTTTACACGTGTCACGATCCTGGCACAGCACCCAACCTTGGCTCACGTGCCATCCTTATCTTCCACGAAACATTATGTGTCAACACAGAAACAATCATTAGATCAGTTGAAAATGTATTGGATATAAGAAAGATGCATGGAGAATGTTTAATACATGTAGACTGGCTGCTACAGTATCTACCCGGACTTGCTGCAGCTAAGGCAGTCACAACACAGACCTACTCAGACTTGCACTGACTTAGCTACAATGTATGCTCTGACTTTATTATATAGTAAGCAAAAGATGCACGGGGTTGGTCTAGCTAACTTGCATGGACTAGCTCCAATGTTCTCGGACCTTCTAAGGACATACACTGACATTGCTACAGTGTATGCTCCGACTCTAACAAGCAACGAGCATAAAAGGGGCATTACAGCCCTCCCCCCATAAAAAAAATCATCTTCAAAATTCGAGACAAGCACCAAGCGACAAGGGGTGAACGCCATAAACTAACTGACAACACTGTCAGAGCCCCAACCAAATCTCGATATTCGAAAAAATCACGATCTTGAGGGACACAGCCAGACAATGATCATGGACAATGTCTCGCTCACAATCTAAGACACATCGATCATCAGAGCAGGCACATGCAAGAAGTACAAGTCTGACGTCGCATCAGCCAACACGAAAACCAACCACAACAAGACTGTCGCGATCTCGCTTACCAAGAACACGCAACCCTCATCACGGAAACCAACACCGGTCAATGCTCATGCTCGGCAGACCATCCAAACGTTAGCTTCACAACTTGTTGACTGCTCTCACACCCTGCACCAATGGCAACCAACACTGAGCTTACACCAGGCAAGCCAAATGCCCTCAGCAACGCGGCCAACTCTGCCAGAAGACAAAGTTCTCACAACCCCATATCCAATCCAGGGAGAGGCACACATCATAATCGACCGCCCAAGGCCCCGCTGGCATACGGCTCACGCCATTCTCGAGCCCCAACAACCAGCATCTTCTATCTGTGAAAGATCATCCACGGGTCACCAGATACGCGTCAACGGGAAACCTTCACCGGCCCAACAAACACGCTCCAAATCACGACAGGCCATCCGCTGACTCTTCCACAGACCAACACCACATCTCAAGCAAAATCTCGCTCGGACATCGCAACCGATCTCGAACTTCACGCCAACTCCACCCTCTCAGGGGAGCACAACGAACTCAAATGATAGGGTTTCACAATCCTCGATCCTCTCGTCACTCGACTCAGACTCATGGGGAATCCTCCCTTGTTGACCATAGACGAGAGATCACCACATCCAACGTTAACGTATCATCAGAGACCTCCGCACACGGGCATCATCCTTCATCTTATCTCATCAAATCATTCGTCTCAAAATGATCCAAAAGGACGCCTGCCAATCCCGAATCCACCCTTACCACAGAGTCTCGGGACACAACCTCTTACAACCCACGGCACACTTCTCCAGAACCAACAAGTGCCGCCTGCTACCTCAGCAAGCTGTTCCATCCACCTTACTATGACGGCCAGCCAGACCCTGATTTGGCTCGGAGATGGCTCGATGAGATGGAGCGGGTGTTTAGTTCCATGTGGTGTACTGCGGAGGATAGGGTGATGTTGGCTTGCAACCAGTTGCAGGACACGGCTCGAGAGTGGTGGGCTTCCGAGTAGAAGATGTCCTTTCAGTCTTGCCCCCTTGAGCAGATCTTGTAGAGCGACTTTGTCAGTGCTTTCGAGCATGCTTACTGCCTAGAGTATGTTGCTACACAGAGGATGGGTCAATTTTTGGAGCTGGTACAGGGCGACATGTCCGTGTTGCAGTATAGGGCCCAATTTGTTGCGCTAAGTTGTTATGCACCTCACATCATGGAGCATGAGAGGGTGAAGACCGAGCAATTCATCCACAGCTTGAGACAGGAGCTGAGGCACCATTTGATCGTGAATGTCTCCTCTGATTTGGAGACGGCTTCTCGTATCGCGGCGTCTTTGGAGATGGATATGCAGAGGACACGAGGACTGATTAGCCAGGGGCAGTCCTTGTCAGGCTGCAGCCACCAGATGACTACCCAGCAGCAGAGCACGTTCCAGCTTCCTTCTGGTAGTTTGGGAGCTTCGACTCCGGCGCCTTCAGCGGTGGGTTCTGCATCTTTCGGTGCCAAGATCAAGAGGTTCTTCGGGAAGGGTTTTCGGAAGAAGAAGAAGGAGGGCCGAGAGCAGTGGCAGGCTTCATCGGGCAGTGTTCAGCAGTCGGCACCTTTGCAGTGGTAGGGGTCGGTCGGTGGTTCTCATGCGGGGTGTCCCCGCTGTGGCAAGTCGCATCCAGGCAGGCAGTGTTCAGCGCCGGTGATCTGTTTCAGGTGTGACCAACTGGGTCACATGACGCGTGACTGCCTACAGCGACCGCGTCAGCCACCCCAGTTTTCGCAGCAGCAGTAGCAGTACCCACAGCAGCAGTTTCAGCTACAAGGACAGTATCTGCCACTACCACGGTCAGCGAGTGTGGGCAGGCAAAGAGCTCGAGGCCAGGTTTCCCACATGACCAGGGCAGAGGCAGAGTCGTCGCAGCTTGTGGAAGGTACTATTATGATTTTGGGTTGCGCAGCGCGAGTTTTGTATTCCTTCCGTCGGACTAGGACCTCCATTACGGGACCTCCGTAAGTCCCCGCGAGCCTGGGATTCCCACTAGGACGTCGGGCAGGTTGTACCACCAAGACCTGAACCTGTTCACGTGATCGAACCATTGTATTGTGAGTCACAGCTCGATTTGGACCTACCGAGTCATGAACGGCCGGACATGGACTGTATGTCTCAATGGGCGGCCCAATAGAGACTGTTCATCTCTAGCTAATTGCCATTTATTGTTGGTCGATTATCCTTGCTCTACCTTCGACCAATTCACGTTTTGATCGGCCCAAAAGCCCTAGGCTAACCAGTGGATAGTAGGCTGGACCCTGGTTCAGTTCTGCCCCACTTATGGCAGCTCAGAGCCCATTTGGGTGGATTTCTAGTTTATTTAAGTTAAGCCTAGTTGAACGGACTAATTAGGCCCGTCCATGTGCATGAGCGGATCTTATTGGACAGTTCCCCTCTTCGGCGGCCCTATGAGGCCCGTTTATCTTGTTCTTGGGCTTCATGTTCTTTTGGCCTTGAGCGGCCCATTATAAACCGTCCATACTAGTTGAGTGGCCCATTGTTGACCGTTCTTGTTAAAGAGCGGCCCAGCATGGTCCGTTTATCCTTGACTTCGGTAGGGCTGATCTTCGGCCTAGTTCTTCCTGGTATGGCCCAGTTATGACCGTACATAGGTTGAATGGCCCAGTTTAGACTGCGTATCTTCCAGAATTGAGTTTTCTCCGTGTTCTATGGTATTAAATCCAAGGACCCTGATAGTTCCTTATAACTTGAACTTTCTGGACAAAGTATCTCTTTAACTTATCCTTGGATTTTTTCGAGGTAAGTTTATTGATGGGGTCATCACCATCCGATCCCGCACTCAAGGCCCGTCTCCTCACCACGGGGACATCCAGCAGGGTCTAGTTACTTATCTTCAAATCCTATGTAATTTTTATTTGAGTCATTTTGATGTAATTTTTCTTTATTTGAGTCAAGTCCCTAGGTTATTAAGTCATTTACCTAAGTTAGTTGTCATCATGAGGGGTTAGATTGGCTAATGGGCCCAATTGTGTGGGCTTGGCCCAGGGGCGCCCTTCCCCCTTCCCCCACTTGATAGGGAGATTCTTTCCCTTCACTAATACTTCACAATCAAGATAATGATGTGAAATAGTTGATTCTTTGCCAAGCGGTGTTTCAATAACTAAATCTATCCACTCTGGTTCGTTAGGCAGTGGATCGGCAAACTTCTTAGAGATAAAAGAATGTGATACGCTAGTATCAAATAAGACATATGCAGACTTTGAGCAAATGGTGAGTGTACCTTCCACCAGTCTGCCTTCATTGTCTAGTTCTGCCTCCTTCACAGCATGGAGACGGGCACTTCGGGTTACTGGACGCTTTCCATCTCCTGGAGATTCTTTCATCATTGAGCAATCCGGCATATGATGATCTCGGCTCTCGCAACAGAGACATGCTCCTAGTTTTCTCCAGCATTCTTTGGCCCTATGTCTGGCCTTGTCACAGTGTTTACACACCACGTTGGAGGGGGTGGTGGTGATAGAAAATGGCTTAGATGTCTTCTTCATCTTCTTATCCTGTGAAGACTCACTTCCACTACCAGGTCTCTTCTTATTGTTGAAGCTTGGCTTGTAATTGCTATAGCCAGCAACGTTCTTCTCCCGTCCACAGATCTTATCAGATAGCTCCGTGATGTCTTCCAATAACTGAGCTCGACGCACCATCTCGGAATAAACTTGGACATCTAGCGGAGCCAGCTAGGTAATGTATTGGGGCCTGAGCCCATTAAGAAACCTTCTTACCTTCATCTTCTCGGTGCTAACTAGATGCTTAGCGTACCGAGACAGTCTTGAGAACTACGCCTCGTAGTCTGCCACCGAGAGGGATCGTTGCTTGAGTGCGGTAAATTCTGAGGCTTTCTTCTCCTGAACTCTATCAAAAAAATACTTATTGTTGAAGTGTTCAACAAATTCCTCCCATGTTACTTGTTCTGGATCTATAATAGCTTCCACAGACTCCCACCAGCAGTGGGCATCTCTCTCTAACTGGAATGTAGCCAACAAGACATTCCCCTTGTCCGTACATTGCATAACCCTAAATATCCGTTCCGTCTCCCTGAGCCAGTGCTCGGCATCGTCTGGGTCCGTGGATCCCATGAATTTAGGAGGATTCATACTTCTAAAGCTTTGGTGAAGATTCCCTAATTTCTCATCAATAGACATTCCACACCTTTGAATGTCCAAGACAAGGGACTGGATTTCATGGGCTTGGTCAACGATTGAAGCACTATCTTTCATCTTGTAGTCAAAGTAATTGGCTACCATAATTTTATCTAAACCAACATCCTCGGAACCATACTTTTTCTCTAAAGCAAACCACAGGTCTTTGGCAGATTTAGCAGTACAATATATATCATAGAGTTCATCGGAAAGGCACGAAAGGATACTACCGGTACATAGGTAATCCCTCTCCTTAAACTTGGCTACATCTACCGACCTAGCGGGTTCATTTTCATCATCCACAGGAGGGTTAGATTCTATAACGGAGAATAGAGCCAAAGAGGTCAACCAATAACGTATTTTTTGTTGCCAACATTTGAAAAAAGGGTCATAAAATTTATCAGGGCGAGCAACAATTTATGGTGCCATTCGATCTAATAGAAAGGAACGACTCTAAACTGATAGAAAATAGTATTGACGGGTAGAGTTTTTCTACTAGATCTATGCACGGAAATCAAAGGGAATTAAGATCGAGATGAGAAAACAGGGGTCGAAGCGCGTAGTCACTTTCTTTAGAGTCGTTCCGCCCCTACTCCAGTGTAAATAGGCTTCACGACGGAGCTTCCCCCAAGATACGATGACCCAAAACCGGTGGCGACGCGAAGGTGCACTCCAACTCGCGTTGTCGGGGGCGAGCACCACAGTGACAGGCAGCTCTTGCAAGAAGAAGAAGACGATCAGAGAGAGGAGTTCGAGAGAGATAACTTTCAGGTTAGAGAGAGCCAAACATCGTACCTCTCTTAGGAAGACGACCCTCTTCAAATACCCTCTTCGAAGTGACCCTTGACCAAGTCATACACAACCGCCCAAAGAGGGGAATCCGAAGAGACACGGAGAGAATCCAAGAGACGCTCGGTCAAACGGTCAAAAAGAAAAAGAAAATAAAATAACATAATCCTTTGAGAATCACACGCACGCACGACACGGCCATGGTAAGACAAGGCAATTCACGCGTGTGTGAAATAGATGATACGGACCAAAGAGCCCACTAACTCAAATGGGCCAACCTCCATAGTCTCCTCAAAAGAATTTACCCTGCCAGGCACTGCGTCGACCCTGCCAGGCCACTGCGTCGACCTTGCCCACGCACTGCGTCGACCTTGCCCACGCACTGCGTCGACCTTGCCCACGCACTGCGTTGACCCTGCCAGGCCCCTGCGTCGACGCATGAAGGCGCTGCGTCGACTCTGCAAGCCCCGGCGTCGACGCTGCAAGCCCCTGCGTCGACGCTGCACGCCCCTGCGCCGACCCTGCCAGGCCTCTGCGTCGATCCCGCAGGCCTCTGCGTCGATGCTGCCAAGCCCCTGCGTTGACACTGCCAGCCCCTGCGTCGACACTGCAAGCCTCTGCACCGACCCTGCCAGGCCTCTGCGTCGACCCTGCAGGCCTCTGCGTCGACGCTGCCAAGCCCCTGCGTCGACTCTGCCAGCCCCTGCATCGACGCTGCAAGCCCCTGCGCCGACCCTGCCAGGCCTCTGTGTCGACCCTGCAGGCCTCTGCGTCGACGCTGCCAAGCCCTCACATCGATGCTGCCAAGCCCCTGCGTAGACGCTGCCAACCCTTCAACGGCACACCCCCAGGCATCTTCAATGGCACAACCTAAATGGCCCTCAGCGGTACACCAAAGTGCCCTTCAACGGCACGCTCAAATGACCTTCAACGGTACACCCTGCTGCCCTTCAACGGCACACCAAAGTGCCCTTCAACGACACGCTCAAATGACCTTCAACGGCACGCTCAAATGGCCTTCAATGGCACACCCTTGTGCCTTCAGCGGCACACCCTCGGGGTGTCTTCAACGGCACACCTCATGTGTCCTTCAAACGGCACACATCCTATGCCTTCAGTGGCACACCCCCAACAGGCCTTCAACGACACGCTCAAATGCCCTCCAGCGGCGCGCATGCAAGGCCTTCAACGGCACGCTGTGAAGGCTTCTTCAGTAGCACAGTGCAAAGCCCGTTCAACGGCACAGCTATTTGGCCCCCTTAGCGGCACAGCCCAAAGCTCCAGCGGCACGGCCTCATCCTCAGGCGGCACGGTCTGACTGGCGGCGTGTCCGGCAGAGAAGATCTCACGCCACGTCCTACGAGATCCTTGGCGCGCAGTGGCCCATCTGAGGTGTCAAACGGAGGGCAAGGCATCGATCTGCATAACTTTTCTGTCGACTCTGAGCTGTCAACAATCTTTGTCTGATCAGACGAACCACATCAGCGCACTACTGTACCATGTCTGGTCCTGTCAAAAGTCAGTCACCGGCATCAAACCAGTTCAGAGGAGTACGACAAGGACGACCATACAGCGCTTCATACGGAGCCATGTCGATGCTAGAGTGAAAGCTATTATTATAGGCAATTTCCACTAGTGACAGGTGTTGACTCCATGAACCCTGCCAATCAAGGCAACACAATCTCAGCATATCCTCTAAGTTCTGAATAGTCCTTTCTGACTGACCATCGGACTGAGGGTGATATGCTGAAGAAAAGTAAGCTCAGTGCCCACAGCTTTCTGGAAGCTACGCCAGAAGCCGAAAGTGAAACGTGGGTCACGATCTGACATTAGCGAAACTGGAATACCATGAAGTGGCACGATCTTTTCAATGTACAGCTCAGCCAACCTCTGCACATTCCAAGAAATCTTAATCAGCAACAATCTAGCTGTTTTAGTCAATCTATCAACAAGCAACCAGATAGCATCAAAGCCCTATGAAGATCGAGGTAAACTCGCAATAAAATCAGTTGCAACATGATCCCATTTCCACATCAGAATTTCTAATGGTTGGAGTAGTCCACCTGGCTTCTGATGTTCGGCCTTAACCTGCAGGCAAGTCAAACAATGAGCAACAAAGCCTGCAACATCCTGTCTCATGCCTGGCCACTAAAACTGTTGCTTCATATTCTGATACATCTTGGTGGTGCCTGGGTGAATTGCAAACCGGGATCCATGGGCTTCACTCAAAATCACATTTCTCAACATGTTAATAGCTGGAATATATAATCTGTCATGGAAACTGACGACCAATTCATCATCGAACTCGATGTCATGCATCATCACAACACGTGACAAGTCAGGATCAACCTACTGAGCTTCTTTTATCTGTTGATATAGAGTTGAAGTCATAGCCAGATTGGCACAAATAGCTGACCTCGGATCTGCAGGAAACTCTACACTGATCACCTCACTCGGAAGCTGTTCCCACAATTTCCATTCATGCATCAATAGATGACTGACCTGTACCCTCCTGCTCAGAGCAAGAATTAGAAATGAGCAATTTTACTTTTTCCTCTTCCGGGATCTGCCCGGGCACACGCGAGGCCATCTGCCTCCATCAGTCAGCATACGTTGCAAAATCTTCATCTGTCCTCATCTTCTCTACTACCAAATCGGTGAAAGAATATTCTAGGCCGACCCGGTCTTGGAACCTTCGTATAAACCGCTCTTTCATAGTCTTGAAACTTTCTGCCTCCTCTAGCGGTAATGTGTAAAACCACTCCAGAGCTACTCCATCCAGGGACCGCCTAAATAGGTATGCCATCAAACAGTCATCGTGCTGGAACTGTGCAGACTCATAAAAGAACTCCTTAATATGGATGAACGGGTTGCCGTTCCCATCATACTTTCGATAAACGGGGAGCTCAGACTGTGGTGGAAAATGAATGTCCTGGAAGTTAGGAGTGGGGACATCGGCATGAGACTACGGGCTGACCCTCTTATGGAGGAGGTCGACCTACTGCTGTAGGGCGGCCCACCTATCAAGGGTTTCCCATTCTCGGGCTGGAGGTGCAGAAACCGTATAAGGTGGCGGTGGGTGAGGAGCAGACGGATAGATTGATGGAGGGGGAAGCCCATAGGACGGATAATGTTTCAAAGAGTGGCCCATATCAGAGTGGGCAAGCTAGGCCGCCCCTAGCTGGAGACGGGCAAAGTTCGTCGGGGCCACGAGGGCCTGTGGCACTGGAGAAACGGTGACGGGAAGATCAGAATAGATGGGTGAAGTGACCTGGGCCTTCCCCTTGACAAACTACAGGTGGGCCGAGGTGGAAGCCAGGCCCGACTCTAGGTTGGGGAAGCGGAGGGCCTGAGGACGGATAGGAGTGAGATCAATGGCGGGCAAGGGGGGCCCGGATCCAACAGTGGGTGGAACAGTGGTGATGGCAGCAGGCATGCTAGTTGGAGGTACCGAAGGCGGGGCCTCTGCCCCTAGAGCCTGCCTGATCAGATGGAGCTAGGTAGGGTCCAACTGGGCCATCATGTGCAGGATATGACTGGCCGAATTGGAAGAATCTGGAAGGGAGGACTGGGCTCCCTCAACTGGGGTAGACGGGGGAGGAGGGACGGACCCCTCCCTTGCTGGGAAAGAAATAAGTCAGTCCTTACTCAGATATTACATCTGATCGAGTCGCGGGCCACTCTACTGGGAAAAGGAGTGCAGCCAGCTACTGACAAGACAATGGTCCAACACATGAGTGCAAAATCATCCGAAAGCAGCGCTGACGGGAACAACTGCTAACGACAACAGCACCTGCAGGATTCTTGCTCCATACAGTACCCAGAACTACAGAACAGACTGCAAGCAGGGTCGTATCAAGGCACGCGGCAGCTGAACACACGACTACCAGGGATGAGTCATGCATCAGGCTATTCACCGAGGAAAGACCTACAGCCATTGAAGTCAATAGCAAAACAGTAAGACATACCCCAATCTTAGGGAACGCATCTCGAGAATCACAAATATGTCTCGAGAGCACAACACCTACGAGAAAAGATGCAGAGTAGAGGGTACTTTATCAGCAAGGGAGCTGACGATTTTTTCAACGCTCGCAAACGCCAACACTAAAACCAGAAGAGTGACCGACAACAGCACGGTCACGACAACGTCTAGGCACATGTAACCGAGACGGAGTCACATCGAGAAAGAGCAGTTCTCTCGATTAGACGGAATCACACGAAAGGGAATCCTCGGCCTGTGGGTCATTAGCCCATACGCTTCCGCTACGCACTCTATAATGCACAAAGATATCAGAAAGAACCTTGGCCTTCGCATCTCAGCGCACACTAGGCACCATCACAATCACCAGAAATCATAATGTAACATGCCTCAAGCACTGATCCAGCGAGCAACCAAGTAGAAAGAACCCAAGTGCAACGGAGGAGAGCAACCGCTTCAACGCAAAGCCCAAGAGAAAGCGCTAATCTCAGCCTACCTTTATGTCCTGTAGATGGCAATGAGCCTCACATCACATCGACCGTTGGGCACGGCACGACAAAAATGTGGTACGTAACAGCTCTTGACACAGGAATAAGGTCCAAAGCTGCACCATCGTAAAACGAGGGAATGATCAGGCTCAAATTAAGCTGTCCACACTTAAGCAGACACAGGACAAGGTGGTACTAAAAATGGCAATTCCTAGGTCAACCTCACAAAGAGATCCAACAAACGACATGTGAAGCATCGAGCTTAGCAACAAAAGCTGTCTGGTTCTGGTCAACCCGGTGTGCCCCAGTGGTTGACAGGTGACCTTGTGTGTGTCTCGACGGTTCTGTCCAGTTTGAGACATGGGTCTAGATGCCATGAGGTATCGTCTTACCTCGTTCTACATATCCAGGTGTGCTGAGGGTTCTCAGTGTTCCCTCAGGTCTCCCTAAGTCGTTTCCTAAGGTGAGTCATTTTCTCTGGCTTAGGATTAGACTGATTGGCGGATTGTTTCACTTTGTACAATGATCTTGACTCTGAGTCGTGAGACTCAAGGATCGTTGTAGTTTCAAGTCTAGTTGCCTTGTCCTGAGTCTGTCGGTAGTTTCCTGCGCTGCCATTGGTGCTTCATAGTACGTGTAATAGTGCTTCTTGCCTGTTTCTACCCCAACGCTCACGTTTTAGAGTCTATGTCTCGTGAATCCTCCACTACTCATAGCCTTACGACACGTTTCGACATGTCAGCCTTTACGGCAGGGCATTTCTTGATTTATGATTTTTAAGCTAGTTCCATAGGCTCCTGCACTCTACAGTAGTGTCCTCGACTGTAGCGTCCTACAGGGGGAGAATACTAGCTAGAGGCCTAGCTTAGGCGAGATCCAAGTGTGTGCACACGTGGTCAAGAGCTTTGGACTTGCGCCGACGGGCATGACCCAGACTAGTCACTCACGACTGTAGTTCTGTTCTGGTTCTGATAGTGTCTTGGTCTCGGACGTGCTTTTGGACAACAGGCAGATGAGCCACTTGTAGGTGCAGCATAAGATGTCAGTGGATGCAACTGGCTATTCTTCTAGTGAGGGGAGTACTTTAGACACATGACACGTGACTTCCGCGTGACTCTCGTGTTTCTCAAGCATCGTGACCTTTTCGAGTCAACCTCCTTGTGGCTTTACCCGAGGTCTGTGTAGTGTTGTGTCATGTGCACGATGTTTTAGTTGTGTATGTGGTCATGTCTAGATGAGCGTGCATGGCAATCGAGTCGTGTGTGCTTTCTATCTAGTTGTTGGCCCAGATGGAGATGGCGGACAAGAAGGGGGGGTTGAATTGTCCCCTTTGCCGAGATGGCGGATTTTAAAAACTATTCTAACAAATTAAAGCGTAATTAAACTAATGCCAAGTGAACACTCGGCCCGGCAGGCTGGCAACTAGGAACCTCCACGCCGCTCCCTCGAACCTCGAGGAAGAACCACCGCACCTGAAAATCAGGGGTGAGCCTCCTATCACTGGCTCAGTAGGGATCCCGCGAAACCTCAATCGAGAAAACAACGAGGGCACAGAAAGCTAAGCTAACTAAGCAACTACGAAAGTAGGAAAGTAACTATGGTGGCCGATGAAATCTCAGCTCTACAACTACTCCTACTGTACCGAAAAACACAACCCAGTCTCCCATCGAAGGACAACCAAGTCACGCACCCGACATCCTGATCCCACGATCGGGGGACAACCAGACACGAATCACCATAGCCACACTACTAGGAAAATGACACGACGCCTCGGTCGCAGAGGCCTGGCCTCCCTAAAGGGTCCAAGCTGAAACCATGCGGTCTATAACACAGTCACGACCTCGCTGTCATGAACTCTACGCTGTCTGGGGAGAGCTCTTGGTGATGCTCATCAGAAACCCCAGACCTCGACTACGGAAACGCTCCCGAAACAACACGCGAAACCCCGTCGCACAGACGGGAAATGGAAACTGAGACAAGACATTACACGTCACGTGACAGGAGCACCACCCACTAAAAGAACGACCGGATGCGCCCCCTGATGTCCTACACTGCATCACAAGTGTCTAGCTACAACGCCCCGGGCACGAGACTCAGACACACCAAGTAACCAGAAGTACCATAAAATAAGGACTAGCTGAGGTCGTGCTCGTCAATGCAGGTCCAAACCCTCAGCCTCGTGTGCACACTCAGACCATACGCCCTAGGCCTGGCCTCTAACTGGTATTTCCCCCACCGGCCCAGACTCGGTGGTATGCGGGGGCCCTACAGTAATCAGTCTACTCACCGTCTAACTCGGGTACGCCACACCAACGCTCCCGACATACGCGTGCCGTGGAAGCTACGACTAGTGGATGGGCCATGGAATGTGGACTCAGAAAAGCACACATGCACCCCTCGCGAGTAACATGAAGTAACATGTGGCTCGAGGCCACCAAACTCTGGACAACCCACTAGACCTATTAACCCAACGGTCCTTGAGTCACGAGACTCGGGGTTTGCTTCCGCCATCCCGTATTTCTTCAACAGTTCCATTGTATATTTTGCTTGATTTATGAAAATGCCCTCCGAAGTCTGCCTTACCTGCAATCCAAGAAAGAAGGTTAGCTCCCCCATTAGACTCATTTCAAATTCTCCTTGCATAATTCCTGTAAATTCATCACATAAAGTATTGTTAGTAGCTCCAAAAATAATGTCATCCACATACACTTGAACTACTAAAATGTCTTTACCTGATTTTCTCTTAAATAGTGTTTGATCAACCTTACCTCTCTTCAAGCTATTTTCAACTAGAAATGAGGTAAGCCGTTCATACCACTCCCTTGGTGCTTGCTTTAGTCCGTACAAGGCCTTTTGGAGCTTGTACACATGTCGTAGATGTTTGAAATCTTCAAAACTTGGAGACTGCTCTACAAAAACATCCTCCTTGATGTAACAGTTAAGAAATACAGATTTAATATCTATTTGAAATAATTTAAAGTTTAAAGAGCAAGCATAAGACAATAGAATTCAAACTGCTTCAAGTCTAGCCACAGGTGCAAATGACTTATCAAAATCAATACCCATCTCCTAGCTATACCCATTGGCTACAAGCCGGGCCTTGTTCCTAACAACCAATCCCGTATCATTTAGCTTGTTTTTGAAAACCCAATGATTTCCAATGGTGGGATGGTTCTTAGGACGTGGCATGAGAGTCCACACCATATTTCTTTCAAATTGGTGCAACCCTTCATGCATAGCATGAATCCAAGATTCATTTTGAAGAGCTTCCTGAATGTTCTGTGGCTCTTCTTGTGACGTAAGGCCATCAGATCTTCTTCTTCTACTTGCCTTAAAGAGGACCTAGTTTTTACCCCATCCTCCAAGTTTCCTATGATGTTCACAGCTGGATGGTCGTTTAGAAATGTGGAGGAGCTGGGTAAGTTAGGATGTTACACTTGTGGTTCTTGCAGTGCCTCAATTGTAGGATCCTCATCTTCCTCACTTTTGATTGATGTTGCCTTCGATGGTTCATCCTTAGCTCTGACAATCATTGAGTTCTTAGGAGCTTCATCTGCATCCAAAGTAGAAGAAATTTGATTTGTCAGTTTTGATTCAGATTCATCAATACATACTTAGGTAATTAGACTCTATAGACTCAAATAAACGGAAAATTACATGCTAAAAAAAAGAACTGACTCAAATAAGGGGTTGGGGGTGGCACTAGGGCCTACAATGGGGGAACGGATAGCCTCCTGGAGGGAGGGATGTGCCGAGCCAGAGAGAATCCTGGGTGATGCCCTCATCACATTAAGTCGGTGTCGCCTCGGCTTGCTCGAGTCGGTGACGTGCGTTGTCTATTTTGAATTGATGGCGAGTTGACCGCTTGATTCGGTGGAGGGCCGTGCGCCTTGAATTGATGGCGCTTCGACTGCTTGATTCGGTGGTGGGGCTACGTAATTCAGTGGCGAGGCCGTGCACTTGATTCAGTGGAGGGCTCGAAAGGGCGGAGCGGTGAGTCAGTGGCGATGGCACCAGCTCACCCTCCCCTTTCTTCCCTTCTTAAACCCCCTCGCAGGGTTTTAAACCCCTTTATCCTTTTCCACATCTTCCCGACCTCTTCTCTGGCAGTGGCTAGGGTATTTTCTTCCAGGCGGCGCAGGTTTTCTCTTGGTGGTGGTGGCCTCTTTCTCTGATGGTGAGGGCCTCTCCTCTGACCAACAAGTCTTTTCCCACTCTTGTTCTTCTTCATCGGGCATAGCGGGAGCGATGAGCGTCACCCACTCCCCTTCTTCTTCGCTACCGTGAGACGGTTGCCATCGTGCAACAACCCGGGGAGCGGGCTTCGATGCCCATTCATTAACTTTGAAAGGGGCTCACCCCTCTTCATTCAATGGCTTCGGGGAGGTTCCTAGTAGGCTAGCCCTCGGAACTGGCATTCCCCATTGTCCATTCGGCCTAGGTGTATCACCTATGGCTTTGTTTTTAGGGACTGCCCCACCTTCGTGTGTGGATGTGCTCTCCTCTTGCTTTGGGATGCTCCCGACTAAGGGGAGACTCTGCTGAATTTTCTTCAGAAATCTTTTCTAAATATATTCTTTCCTTTCTAATTTTGTTGCTCTTTTTATTGCAACTAGAGCGATGGCTTCAACAGCTTCTTCCGCGGTTGTGCAAGGGATCGATGCTCCATCCGGTGTGCACCCGGTCGTCACATGGCAGAATGTTAATGATCTCGACAGAAAAGAGTAACTAAACTCCCCGTAAGTCTCCCAATATCTCTAGGAAGATATTTTTTAGAGACGTTAGTATGTATTTTCTGAAACACTAATTTGTTATCCCGGCTCTGTCATTCCCCTCTTATATTCCCTTGATTAAAAAATTAGGGTGAGAGAACTTTCAAGGAAGATAAAAAGTCAATTAACTCTCGCACAAGTCAATTACGAATTTTGCACCTCACGAACACTTGGTAAACATACCTTTAGTGGAATATTCTTGACATATTTCATCTGGTTTCCAGTGAAATGGATGCAGGCATATAACCACGAAGAAATTCGCACGATAAACAAAGTGTACACAGACAACTGCAGAACTAAAGACAAGTATATATATGCATGGTTTCCTCTACTCGAGGGTGGCATGCTTACAGAACTCCAAATAAAGATTAAGAACGTGTCTCATGCATGACCCATCATCAACACCATGCTGTACGATGACATCTGATATGCTATGTAATAAGCTTGGAGTTTATATCCCGGCCGACGCCGCCGCAGCGGGAGCTCAGGGGCCGGCCGCAGAGCCCCGAGTCCTGGAAGTCGGCGGGGTCGAAGGAGGCAAAGGCCGGGGGGATGGTGCCGGAGAGGTTGTTGCGGGCGACGGCGAGGCGCTTGAGGCGGGGCAGGCGGGCGAGCTGGGAGGGGATGGGGCCGGTGAGGCGGTTGCCCGAGAGGATGAGGGTGTGGAGGTAGCTGCAGTTGGCGAGGTCCGGGGGGATCGGTCCCGAGAGGGCGTTGTTGGACAGGTCCAGGGTGACGAGGTAGGGCAGCCACTTGCAGAGCCCCGTGGGGATGGGGCCGGAGAGCTCGTTGCCGGAGAGGTCGAGGCCGTTCATGGAAGTGCAGTACTGGAGGGAGGAGGGGATCTGGCCGCCGAGCCCCATGGACGGCAGCTTCAGCTCCAGCACCCGGTTCTCCAGGGCGTTCCAGCAGAGGACGCCGACGAATTGGCAGATGAAGCCAACCCTGGCGTTGCCGAAGTTCCAGTTGGAGGCCAGGTTCCCCTGCGGGTCGGACAGCGCGTCCTTCACCCCGCGCAGGCACCGCACCCCGTCCTCCGCCCCCACCACCACCGCTGGTTCCCCGATTCTACGCCAGGCACGGGTCGGGCTTGTTCTTCTTCTTGGAAGGCGGAGGCCATTGCCCCCAGCAACCTCTGGCGACCCGAGGGAGTGCTGCCCGGGCCTCGGAGGTAGTTCCTCATGGCCTGCTCAATCCCTTCCCACTCCTGGTCGGGGAGAGCGGCCGGTAGTTGAGCATCGGGGGCGACGCCACGGTGGATGTAGTCTGCATACGCCGGGCGGTCAACACGGCGATGGCGCCGGTGACGTCGGCGATGATTCTCTTCGGGCAGTTCCGGTACAGCGGCTGCCAGTTGGTGGGTCTTGGACGTCTCTTCGACCATTAGGTCTCTTCGCCCCCTTGTATGACGGGAGCAGCTAGGCCCTGCCGGCGTAGGTGCCATAGACCGGGCTTCTTTGGGAACCCGGACTTGTTTCAACTTCGTCGGTTTGTGAGCCGGCGTGTCTCTTGGTGCGGCGGCCGGAATGACGGGTGCCTTTCCTTCTTTTACCCTCTCCAGTCCTTGATAAGAGTTGTGGACTGGGACGGTTGGTATTATTTGGTCCGGGCTCACCTCAGACCTCTGCCCATTAAGATGGACTCTGACGCCTCTGATGACGACCGACTTGCTGGAGCCGGAGAGTCAGCATCTCGGCGTGGCGGCGGCGTGGCCCCTTCGGCACCTCCTTCGGTGGGACACCAATCCATGCTGGGGTGAGCCGGTAGCTGAGTGCACGTGATGCACGTGGCAACTCAACGTCTTCAACGGGGCATTATTGTTGTTGGCCACGGCTCGACCGGTGGCAGCTTCGGTGATCCCTGAGACGGGGACGTCAGTCTTGGGCTGGTCGGACGCCTCCACGTCCAGTATGTTGACAAAAGTCACCCCCAAGAAATTGGGGAAGCCTACGACGGGAGGGAAGCTCCCGAAGCAAAGGGGAACAGCAAGATAGCCGTCCCTGATGTGGCTCTCGACGACCAGGGGGCCAAAGGAAACCGCCATCTCTCGCAGTCGAATGTACTTCACGAGTTTTTCTGCATTTGTAAAAGATGAAACAATCAGTATTACAAGAAGGGGGGCGCGAAGTCCCTAATTTCGGCAAAGAGATGAAAGGTGGATGCAGCTTAGGTAAATAACTAACCAACTTAGCTAATAGACTCAATAAAAGGCAAAATTACATGATTATGACTCAAGAAAATTGTGAAAATTATATAGCTAGACTCCTCAAGTCGTGGCGAACACAATGGCGAGCGGCAGGATCCCACGGAGTGAAAGGGTAAGTGATGTACCCATCATCAGTGGCTTATGAGCTATCTCAAGAATCGTGTCACCATAGTTTCAGACCTAGGGATTAAGCCAGATGGACGGCTCTATGCCGTCACGTGCAACAGTCCTGACCCCGAGTCTTGTGACTCAAGGGCCGTTGGATTTAGTAGGTCTAGTGGGCTGTCCAAAGTCTGGTGGCCTCGGGTCACCTGTTACTCCGCGTTACTCGCGATGGGTGCGTGCGTGATTTTCAGTGTTCACGTTCTGTGAGCCCCCATTAGTCGTAACTTTCCTGCGCACGCGGGTGCGGACCCACTTGGGAGTGGTGGAGAGCGTGACCTGAGTGAGACGATTTTTAGGCTGGTTACCGTAGGGCCCCCACGCGTAGTCTAAGTCCGGACTTCGGGGGAAAAACCAGGTAGAGGATCTGACCTAGGGCGCATGGTCTGTGTGTGCATACGTGGCCGGGGGTATCGGACCCGCGCTGACGAGTGCGACCCCAGCTAGTCCTTGTTCTGTGGTTACTGTACGGTGTCTTAGTCTCCACCTGGGGCGTCGTAGGCAGACACCTGAGGCGCGGACTAAGACGTCACTGGACGCATCCGGCCTTGCTTCTAGTGGGCGATACTCCCGTCACGTGATGTGAGTTGTCATGTCGCGGGTTTCCGTTACCCGTCTGCGAGACGGGGTGTCGTGTGTAATTCGGGTGTTTCTCCCGGAGCCGAGGTCTAGGGTTTCCGGTGAGCGTCACCGAGGGCTTTCCCCTAGACGACGTAGAGTTTACGATGGCGAGGTCGTGACTGTGTTTCCAGGCCGCGTGGTTTCGGTGTGGGCCCTTGTCTGTGAGGACAGGCCTCCACGATAGTGGCGTCGTGTCATTTTCCTGGTAACATGACTAGGGCGGTCGTAGTCTAGTGGTTCGTGTTCTGGTAGTCCCCCGACTGTGGGATCGGGGCGTTGAGTTCCGCTTACCTTGTGAGAATGAGGTGTTTGATGCTTTTATGAGTTGAAAGTTTAGTGTTTCAATGATTCAAACTTTGGTAGCCAAAAAGACCATTACTTTGGCACTAACCCCATGCCAATGAACAAACCACGTCGGTCCCCGACTCCCTGTCGGCATCGATGTATAAACCAATGGCCCAGACCTTCCATCTGAAGTCATGAACAAAAAGACCCTTGCTTTGGTACTAACCCTATGCCAATGAACAAACCACGTCGGTCCCTGACTCCCTATCAGCATCGATGAACAAACCAGTGGCCCAGACCTTCCGTCTAGAACCGTGAACAAAAAAAAAACTTTTGATTTGGCACTAATCCCGTGTCCATGAATAAACCACCCCAATTTTGCAATCTCCAGTCCCACCGATAAATAAACCCACATCTCGGACCGTCCGTCCGAGTCAATGAATAAAAAGTACTCCTTTGTGTCGGCTCGGACCCTCCATTCAAGTCGATGAACAAAAAGAATTCCCTTGCTTTCACTCGGACCCTCCGTCTTAGTCAATGTACAAAAGAACCCCTTTGCTTCGGCTCAAACCATTCATCTGAATCAATGAATAAACAACTTCCTTTAAACCAAGCACGAGTTACTAATTCCCCCTCAAGATTGGCCACGTCTGGGTCATTTCAGGCCTCTCGCCTGAGATGATATATAAACCCCTACTTCTTACTTCGGTGTTAACCACATGCCGATCATTAAACCCCCACTCAGGCATCTCAGTCTCCGTGCGTACCCGGTGAAGTGGTTCTCTCATTCCTTCGCTGAAGGAGTGAGCGCTTTCTCACGAATTCGCACCCGGACCAACACCCCACGAGCCCGGAATAACAAACATCTTATCAAAAGAATTCTACACTCGTGAGCCCCATGCACTCGTCCCTCGCTTGCGCCACTCGTGAGTGGGGGGCATTTCTGGATGACAAAATTTGATATGCGATGCGTACGTCTCGACATTCGAGAGAGCAAGTCGAAGATGAAAGTGCTGAATAAATCTCATACATCGCCCGATCGGGATGAGAACTCACTTGATGGCCCGCTACTCAATAAGGAAGCTCCTCAAGCAGAAGATGCGGCCACAGCTCTCCAACTGGCTACGTCGAAGCCCAAATCAAGAGAAAACATGAGAGTTTGGACACAGGTTCGACATGTGCTAAAAATCATCCAAAATTCTAAACCGGGGCTCAAAGGCTTCAAACCAAACACCGCAGAGGCAATGCATTGAAATCGAAGCATTCCGGGAATACATACGGCCATCAGGACGGCCGAAACATCGAGATAAAGCCCAAATTGGTGCGCCCCTTAAATCGGCGCACCCCCTTCCCTTTGGCATTAATCCGGCATGCCCCCTTGCCAAGCATCTATTTCAGTGTGCCCTTCTTCACCCACTAGCCATTCCCCTTGCAATGTGCTAATCCGGCGCACCCCTTGCCAAACTCTTAAAATGGCGCGCTCATATGGCCTTTGCAAAGTGACTAATCTAGTGCCACTAATAACGACGCGCTCCCTTGGCCATTTTTGTGCTTGCATTCTTAATCTGGAGTGCCCCAATGTCCCTTGCAAGGTCTTAATATGGTGTGCATCTATATGGCCCTTGCAAACCTCCTAATTTGGCGCCACATAAAATGGTGTGCATCCATTGGCCATTTCCCCGTTGGCAGGTGTTAATACGGCGTGCAAAATATGGCGCCATTTCAACCCATGTCATCCCATCCTACTTTTGGTGCCTTGTCTCCCGATTGCAGTTTGATCATGAATGGCGTGAAGTAGGAAGTCTCCCGACAGTAGCCCAACACTTCGTCGGAGAGGCCATTAAAGTTAGGAATGCCCGCTACCAGCTCCGGACAATCTGCAAGTCGTGCTCTTCGGTCAGGAAGAAATCAAATGAGAAGCTTCTGGGAGTTTTCTTCCCTAGAAAGCACCCCCCATGGATCCACTACGGGGGAAAGTAGAAGAATAAAAAGGGCAAATAAAAAGAAGAAGGAGAGGAGAGGTCACTCGAATGAGGCTGTGAGGGTCTACGGGGTTTGTTGTGGGTTCTACAGAGAGAAAAGAGATAAGAGCTACCAGGAGGAAAGAAGAAGAAGGAGAAGAGAGGTGAGAGTGAGAGGAGAGCTTAGAGTGAAAGAGCCCGTGCTCTGTTATCCCTCCCCCATCCTTGTATACTTCCTTCTTTGTTGTACTTTGATCTTTCCACTCTTATAGATGAAAAAAAGAAAGTCTTATTGGCAAGCATAGTTCTTTCATCCCATCGAACCTCTTCCTCTCATCTTCCAATCTTCCATTCATCCAAGGCCTTCAGAAGCTTACCTCTCCATGGCACGGCCTTCTAAGGAGCCCGTATGAAGGATGAACACGTGTGGAACCATCGCCCATGAGTTGTGGTGGCTCTTAAAGGCAAGCCCTCGAGCTCTCCACACTCACATATGGGTTATCGGACCGCCGTGAGACCACTCCGAATTTTGAGGATCACCCCAAAATACTCCGTTTCGTGATTCTCTAATATCTCTGGCAAGCCTTAGTCTGGGGGAGATGCTGCCCGATTTTCACCAAGGCCAAGAACAGTCAAGAACAATGAACAAGACAACCTCTGTGAACTAATCATTTGAAGCCTCTGCGTAACAAAGTCTTAAAATTTAATGCTCACCCACTTTAACAAACTATAAATGATATTTAAACCTTCCCCTTGTTGATCTGTGGCATCAATTAATCAATCAATCCAACTACTTGATCCATCTACAGGCCAGAGAACAAAGAACATACGCAAAAGAAACAAATAGAACGAAATAAAACTCAGGAGAAGTTAATCCAGCGCGGGCTAATCTGGCGCGGTGACTATTCCCCTGCGCCATTTTAGCCCACACTCAAAATCCCTTTGAATCCTAATCTGGCGCCATCAAATACAGTGCGCCCATTTCCATTCACCATCTTCCCCGGCGCCATCAAATATGGTGCACCCCTTGGTGTCTACCTATTCCAGTGCCATCAAATACGGCACGCCCCATGGCACTTCCCTGTGCACTTCACCTATTCCAGTGCACCTTAAAACGGTGCGCCCCCATGGCCATTCCCCTGCTCCACCTAATCCGGCGTCCCTTAATACGGCATACCCCCCTTGGTTTCAATCCTAAATCGGCGCGGCCTTAACTGACGTGCCCCTGGGTGTTTCCCCTATTTCGGCGCCGTCTAAACCGGCGCGCCTCCCCTCACTTTGCCTCCTCTGGCATGCTATATTGGCGCCATCAAATACGGCGCGCCCCCTCTCCTCTCACCCCCATAAACAAGCTAATCAACACGCCTTCAAGCTTATTAAAATCATACTATCATAGATCCTCAAGAAAAAAGGAAGGGTTTATGACAAGCATCCTATCCTATCCTATCCTATACCAAGAAATTGAAACCACAACCTACATGTCGATCAGTTTCCTTTCCCCTAGGGTTCTTTCTTCTCCAAATGGTGCAGGGTCTACTCCATCCAATGGGTGGCATCCCTGGCTGGCTAGTACCGGGCTGATCTTCCCTCAAATCTTGCCTCCCTTGCTTGGTTCAAAGGAGGAATTCTCCTCAGAACGCCGATTGCCCCTTAGGCAGCTCAAACCTATAACCTACCCTCAACACCCCGGACGCTCTTTGTGGAGACCAGGGATCCGAGTACCGAAAAGGGACCGACGCGACTTGAACCTCGGCCCGCCTCCCACAAGCCCGAAGACTTGGAAGGGAAGAAGGGATGATGTGAGGGTGTGTAAGAAGCTAAAGTAACTACAGAGATAGCACAATATACAACTAAATAATAACGTAGAAATTAAATAAATAATTAAACTGCTACAAGGTCTAGTATATGTCATGTCCAAATAAAAGTACAATCAACTGAAAGAAAGGTACAAGTACATGGGGCATATCCCGGCTCTAGTAACTGGCACTAACCTCGACTACTGGAATCACGTTGAACACCTGTCGCACCACCTGAAGTGCCGGCCTCGCCTGAAACACGCTGAAAACATGCAGGAGATGAGTCTCAGCTCGACTCTCAGACCACTAACAAATTGATCAGTCTTCACTTCCTCATCCGCCATGATGTGATACGCATAACGGCCCAACTTGACAAACCTGGCACGATACTGCATCACTGACATGTCACCCTGGGTCAACTCCATGAACTCGCGCAGTCTCTGCGTCCTGATGAAAGACGTACAGAAGGCATGCTCAAACGCCGCGACGAACTCCTGCCACGTGATCTGTCGAAGGGGACGAGACTGGAACGCTGCCTCCCACTCTGACGTCCACCAAGTACGGGCCGCTCCCTGAAGGTGATGCGTAGCCAACACCACCTGATCCTCCTCAGCACACTCCATCGCACTGAAGATCCTCTGCAAATCACCCAGCCACCCAGCACGCAAGGAATCTTTTAGTGCTCGACCCCCATAGGCGCAATTGCGTCATGGAGGACGACGAGGCCACTACCCTCAAGTGTATATAAACCCGGGCACCCCATCATCCCAGAGCAGAGAGCGGAGCATTAGCAAGTTAGCTAGTATCCCGTCTGAGCTGAGAAACGATAAGGGGAACCGGAGTGTTGTTTTCTGTAAGTAGCCAATAGATCTAATATAGAGTTAGAAAGGTTAGTTAGAGAAGCTCTTCCCTTCTGTTGCTCTCTGATCCAAGGCATTTTGCATTCGCACAACATCAAGGCATTTTGCATTCGCACAGCACTTCCGGTATCGTATACACTCTCTCATGACGGTTCAATAGATAGGCCGCTCTCTCACTCATAGATAGACCTTACTTGCATAGCCGATAGATATGATCTTACCTACGTTCAATTGGATCCTGCTTAGTATGTTTTTAACATTGATAATTTTTATAGTACTACACCCCCTAGAAAGTAACGTCTCCATTCTCTTCGCTAGCGATTATGATAGGATTATCTTCATCCTTCTTTAGTTCACCTCTGTTTTTCTCTTTCCCTTAATTCTTCTTTTTAAAATTTTCTTCTGAGACCCCTCTCTGAGACCCTACGAAGAATTCCTTGCAGGCGTTACCTGCCTCCTACCTAATGGAGTAAGGAAAACTTCTAGGCACCCTCCGTTCTTCCTATCCCCTCCTGAGACCCGACGAGGAATTCCTTGCAGGCGTTACCTGCCTCCTACTGGTGGAGTAAAGGACAACCCCTAGGAAATCTCTGTTCTTCCAGATTATCCCTTTTTAAAGTCCTCTTCCTCTAGAGCATCGGTCGACAACCGGAGTTCTACTTAGAGTTTCTTAGCAAGTTTGTTCCTTAGCAAGTTTGTAAGTTTGAGTGTTTTTAAGTTTGAGTGTTTGTTTTCAAGTTTGAGTGTTTGATTTCAAGTTTGAGTGTTTGAGTGTTTGCAAGTTTGAGTGTTTTTATTCTTTAGCTATAAGCTTGAGTGTTAGTGCCATATTCATAAGTTTGAGTCCTGCAGTCTCTCTCCTTAACTCTTTTTGCACTATCTCTTCTTATGAACGATCTAATCCGCTCGAAATTCAGGACAAGCACCAAGCGACAGGGGAGAACGTCATAACCAACTGACAATGCCGTCAAGGCCCCACTCGAACCTCAATATTCACAAAAACCATGATCCTGAGAGACGCGGCCAGACAATGATCATGGACAACGCCTCGCTCATAACCCAAAACACGTCGCGCAGCAG
This sequence comes from Amorphophallus titanum, assembly GCA_024336825.1. NCBI lineage: Eukaryota > Viridiplantae > Streptophyta > Magnoliopsida > Alismatales > Araceae > Amorphophallus > Amorphophallus titanum. The sequence continues at coordinate 139,508 of JANBPO010007276.1, read as the reverse complement.
AGCAGGCACATGCAAGAAGGCACAAGTCTGGCGTCACCTCAACTGACGCAAAACCAACCATGATCACAGAGAAAACACACTCCTCACCACGAAAACCAACACCACCGATCAACGCCCATGCTCTGCGGACCAACCAAATGCCAGCTTCACAACCCGCTAACCGATCTCACACCCTGCACTAAGGGCAACCAACACCAAGCTTCCACCAGCTCACACCCGACAAGTCAGACGCTGGCAATAGCACCGGGCCAACTCTTGTTAGGAGACAACTTCTAACAAACCCCAGATCCAATCTGGAAAAAGCACATCTCATAATCGGCCACCCAAGGCCTCGCTGGCACACGGCTCTCGTTACTCTCGAGCCCCAACAGCCAGCATCTTCTATCTGTGAAAGACCATCCACGGGTCACCAGAAACGCATCAACAGGAAACCTCCACCGGCACAACAAGCACGCTCCAAATCATGACAGGCCATCCGCTGACTATTCCACAGACCATCACCACGTCCGATCCAATCTTACTCGAACACCGCAACCGATCTCAAACCTCACTCCAGATCTACCCTCTCAGGGGAGCATGGCGAAACTACATGACAGTGGTGAGGACACCAGGGCTCGAGACCGACGCGATGCAGAAGAGCGACGATATCAGACGCGCAGCACCACCCGGGGTGTAGGGACTTCACTTTGGCTTGGTGATGACTTGGAGAGTTATTCTTAGGTTGATGTTTACTTCATTTATCCCTCTGGATTGATTGTAGGCCGAGCTATGGCCAGTTGGACCTTTGATAGTACTTATTTGCACTTTTATAGGTTGTTCAAGGCTAGTGGGCCACCTTGGTTCACCCTCCTGAACCTCTCTGGGCTGGGCGCCTAGTGGAAAGCCCATACTGGGCCTCCCCCACCTGGATCCAATACCCAGACCTGCTTAGCAGGATAGGGCATTACAACTAGAATGATTCGACTCTGATCCATTAGAGCTTCCTAAAATGTTAGAGAAAGTAGGAAGTGAGCGCACTCGCTTAGTAGATATATTCATGTCATCATGTCGGCATGGTTTACATGATTAATGTTTTAGCTCCAAAAGGTGTAATAATGAGAGAAAGTGCTATAAATCATACGATAAAAAGCAATAGTTATAGGTAGGAAGACTAGTTATAAAGTGTGAAATTATATTTCAAGAATGTACGAGCATGATCTAGCAAGAATGTAGATTGGCCTTTCAATCAAGAATGAACTATCAATCACGAGAATGTACTATTTCATACCCTTAAGAAGGCTATGCACAAGAATGTACTATTATGTAGCAAGCATGTAACGAAAATGTACTTTTCAAGTAAGCATGTGTAATTTCATGAATTATCTCATGAAATTATCTTGTTTATATAGAAAATACTCCCAGCGTAGTGTGACGTCAGTAATCATTATACCCCATGATTTTCATTATATTTTTGACCCTCTGCCGTGGGGGCTAGACTGGAGCCCTTGAACACCCTCCATGCCCACACTTGCATCATCAACTTATAAATCAAGTTATTTCCACGAGAATGTCAATAAGTTCGGCCAAGAATGTTAAATTCAATAATGCCTTTGAGGTGATAGTAAGCAATGAAAGAATGCAATGGGTTCTTTGAAAGAGATCAAGAATGAATTTAATGGGACGTTGTGCTACAGAAAGATTCCGGCAACATAACAACATCTTTCTTAATTTCATAATTAATTAATGACTTGGTAGGCACTGTTTCGGGTTTTAGACAGTCACAAGATCGTTTGAGCCTGTAAACAAAACACAATCAACCCTTTGGTCAGACCTTAAGGTTGGACAATTTTTGATAGAATGCGGTTGGACTAGGAACCATAGTCTTAAGGACGCAGTCAGGTGGAGGTCAGTGTTTAGGTCAAGAAGTCTATTGACAAAGGCAAAATCAGCCAACTGAAATAGGAGTTCAATCGACTGAAACAAAATAGGACGCTACGGTTGGACCGGGGCCCACGGAACTAGCCTAAAAACCGTGTAACTGGGGTGCCCCGCCACCTCTCCCGGGTGGAGCCCGACGCTCAAATAACTAAGTTAGTTTTCAAAACTAACTTAGTTTAGAAGAATTCAGATAATTAGGGGTTCGGGGGTCCAAAATATAAAATACTGGCCTGATCGATGTGCCAATCGTTCCAACAAGACCTGGGAGATAAAAGTGACTTGTGAGGGCTGACGAAATCAAAATCAGATTAGTTATTTGGGCTCGATGCTCAAATAACTAATTACGTTTTCAAAACTTACTTAGTTTAGAATATTTCAAATAATTCAGGGTTCGAGAGTTCAAAATGTAAAATACTGGCCTGATCGACGTGCCGATCGTTCCAACACGACCTAGGAGGTAGACGTAACTTGTGAGAGCTGACGGAATGCAGAATCGGATATCTGGTGTGATCCCGACGCTCAAATAACAAATTACGTTTTCAAATTAACTTAGTTTAGAAGAATTCAGATAATTCAGGATTAGTGGGTCCAAAATGTTAAATACTGGCCTGATCGGCGTGCCTATCATTCCAAGACGACCTGGGAGGTAGACGTGACTTGTGAGAGCTAACAGAATCTAAATCGAATATCCGGTGTGAGCCTGACATTCAAATAACTAATTGTGTTCTCAAAACTAACTTAGTTTAGAAGAATTTAGATAATTAGAGGTTCGGGGGTCAAAAATATAAAATACAGGCCAGATCGATGTGTCGATCGTTCCAACACGACCTGGGAGGTAGACGTGACTTGTGAGAGCTAACGAAATTCAAATCGGATATCTGGTGTGAGCCCGATGCTCAAATAACTAATTGTGTTTTCAAAACTAACTTAGTTTAGATGAATTCAGATAATTCGGGGTTTAGAGATCCAAAATGTAAACTACTGACTTGATCGGCGAGTTGATTGTTCCAACATGACCTGGGAGGTAGACGTGACATGTGAGAGCTGACAGAATCCAAATCGGATATCCGGTGTGAGCCCGACTGATGAGGACATCTCCCGGCGTTCCCTATGGCACGAGGCGTCTCCGACCTCGTGACCCCTTGGAGATGTGGTCCTCATGATTATCTTTATTTTTGCTTATGTATTTTCCTTTTCTTGAGTCTTATCATGTGTAATTTTCCTTTATTTGAGTCCATTAGGCACGAAGGCCCCCACACACACACACGTGGGTTCTCGTATGACAACGAGACAGCCCACACACTCGGAGAAAAACTCTGAAACTATTTTGAGATTAGATGAAACAAAACAGATATGATGATTTACGCACAAAATAGAATGAACACGTTCAGATCTCCCTCACAGTAACTCAACCAGACAGATAGAGTATGAAGGGAAGCATTAGAACAATAGAAACACGAGTTGGAGGAAGCTGGTCGAGAGGATAAGGTCGCCCAAGGCTCCGGATGAAGAGGATGTAGTCCGCCCTCTTCAGATCTGGACTTGAGCTCGATGGAGAACACTTTTGGCACAGCGATCCTTCAGCTCCAGCAATGGCCAGCTTCTTCTTCTTCTCTTTCTTCTCCTACAAGACAGGATAGATCAATGCGGCGCTCTCTTCTTCTCCTCCTTTCTTCTCCTGCAAGACAAGATAAATCAATACGGCGCTCTCTGTGTTGTCTTTTTCGTTCTCCCAAGTTCGCAGCATATATATACGGTGTAGATAAATCTTACAGAGACGAAAAAGACCTTAACAAAACCTAGCAGAAGTACCCTAACATGATAGAAAAGGACTTAAGGGCACTAGGGTACATTTACAGACCAATCGGGCCCCATTCGCACAAGAACTGGATTTACGATAAACCCAGTACGGAGGTCGAACCCGTGCGTAATCAATACCCCTTGCATAAGGGGTTAACGCAGGAGAGGAAGGGGGTTGACGCAGCCTGCACAGCCAGAAGCTGTAGGCAAGCTGGAAGCGACTCGCTGCGTAGACGCACCCTCTGGAGTGCGTTGACGCAGAGCCACAACCAGAAGCTCCAGAAGCACAAGAAAACTCAATGCGACAGGCTTAGGCGTTGACGCACAGGGTCACTGCGTTGACGCAGTGGCCAGCTGGAGATGCAGAAACCCTGCTGGTTGAAGTGCTGCGTAGACGCAGCATACACCCAGCGTTGACGCAGTGCCCACCCAGTAGTTGTGAGCTTCTGGATGGAAGACAGCGTTGACGCACAGGGTCACTGCGTTGACGCAGTGGCCCATCCAGAAGTGAATTAAAGTGCAATGATCAGCGTCCACTCATCTGCGTCCAATTAATTTTTAAATTTGGGAAATAGATCAACCTATTCACCCCCTCCCCCTCTAGCTTGATCTCCGGATCTCTCAACAAGTGGTATCAGAGCGAGGCTCTCTTGTTCTGGTCTAACAACCTAGAGAGATTAATGGAGTCCAGAGGTCTTATGCCCGAGGGATACGCGATCAACAGACCACCATTCTTCGATGGAACTAACTATTCCTACTGGAAGAATCGTATGCAGGTGTTCCTAAGAGCTCAGGACCACGAGATCTGGAGGGTAGTGAGCAAAGGACCCTACGAGATCGAAGGAGATGAGGAGCTATGGGTGCGAGAGCAAATTCGCAAGTCCAATGTAAATTGGCAAGCGATGAATGTAATGCAATGCTCATTGCATCCAAAGGAATTCTCACGAGTTTCAGCGTGTACCAGTGCCAAAGAGATGTGGGACCGACTTCAGGTAATATATGAAGGCACCTCAGAGGTAAAAGAAACAAAGGCTAATATGTTAATCTCTGAGTATGAAGCATTTAGAATGAAACCTGATGAAAACATTTCTGAAATGTATGCCAGATTGACTGTGCTTGTAAATGGATTAAAAGGTTTAGGAAAAACTTATAGTGACTATGAGTTAGTCAGGAAAATTTTAAGATCCCTCACACCAATATGGCACACTAAGGCCACTGTGGTTGAGGAATCCAGAAATCTTCCTACTACAACTCCCGACGAACTTATAGGATCACTAATGGCATATGAATTGAATTTCAGAAAGACTGATGAAGATTCCAGGAAGAAGAAATCTCTTGCTCTCAGAGCTGGGCCTAGCAACATACAGAGCTCAGGTGACAGTCAATCATCTTCAACAGAAGATGATTCAAATGAGATTGCTATGCTCACGAGGAAATTTAGGAAATTCCTTAGAAAAGAAGGAAGATTTGCTAGTGGCAACAGACCCCAGATGTGGAAAGGTATGAAATCTAAATCAGAGAAAGCTAAAAAATCTGACAGAGTAGTTTGTTACCAATGCAGGAAACAGGGGCATGTAAAATCCGAATGCCCTGACAATCTGAAGCAAGCTCAACCCAAGTGGAGGAACAAGAAGCCTAAGGCAATGATCAGCACTTGGAGCCCGCGTGATCGACGGAGGGCGCCATGGATGAGGTAGACGACATCCCGTTTGATCTTCCTCACCGCGACGAGCTTGCATCCGCAGACCTCACGGACGGACGGAACACGCTGGCCATCATTCTTGGCGTCGCGTTCGGATCATTTCTTGCTGCCGCGGCAGCTTACGCATTCCTGTCATGAGGCGGCCGACACCGGCCAAAGTTGCACTTGAGTGGTGGCAGAACGCAGTGGCCACGGGAAGCGATGCCATAACCGACGACCTCCCGCGCTGCGGCTGGTTCAAGACGAGAGCGAAAGCGAGAAGCAAGACATGGCTACCGGCGCAGATATGGCTTCACCAGCCGATGGATTGGGAGACGGGCGAGCTGACCGGCCCCGAAACGTTCGTTCTGGAGGTCGCCGGCAGACGGTGGACCGATCAAGCGCTGATCGAGGAGCGCTGGATGTACCTGCGAGCGGTGACGCTACAGGAGTGGCGGTGGCTGACAGCGCGCCGGCAGCTTCACCTTGGAATGCCGGGGCCAGCCTTCGCATCAGACTACTGATGGCGCAAATGGAGGTCGAGACGTTGAGGCTCGATGCCACTATCAAGCAGAAAACGAAGACAGGCGGCGAGTTTTCCTACAAAGGCATCACGTCGGAACAGGTGGTTGCGAACGCCAAGCGCGTTCTGATGCGCCACGGCATTCTGTACACGCCCGAGGTTACCGAGCGGGTCACTGACGGCAACAAGACGGCTGTGTATCTCCGCGGGCATTTCGAGAACGTGACAACCCCGGCGACTGCGTCGTGAGGGCCGCGTGGGGTGAGGGCACAGACAACGGCGACAAAGGCACCGCCAAGGCCACGACGAACGCCAACAAGACGCTTCTGGTGCGCGTCCTCAACATGACCACCATCGACGTTGAGGAGACGGAAACCATCGAGCACGATCCGGAGGCACGACCAGCCGCCATCCGCAACGCGGAGGCCACCAGCGTCATCGCCGTGAAGACGTGGGCGGACGCCTACAAGAAGGCTCTGGACACGTGCCGCACGACCAGCGAGCTGCGCACCCTGCGTGCTGAGAATGCGCACATGATGCAGCACCCGGACGTGCAGGACTGCGGCGTTCCGCAGCACCTCCTGCGCCGGGCTGAGAAGCGCCGCCGCGCAGACCTCCCACTCGCTCGAGACATGGAGGTCCCCCGACGCGCGGGCCGAAACCAGCGCCGCGCAGAGGAGCAGCAGGATCGTCGGACGGAATCCCATGCCGTCTCATCGGCGTTTTCGAGATCGGCCTGAACGCGCCGTCGCCGACGGAAAACTGACGAAGCGGACGCTAGACGCTCCGAAGCGCCTTTCCCTGGTAACTCCCCCGCTCGCGCATGAGGGAGAGGATCCGGTTATACGGCTGCCAGTGGGTCACCGACCATTCCGGCGCGACGAGCTCTTTCGCGTGCGACGCCTTCGCCTGGAGGCGCTCGACGTAGATCGACGGGTCGAGGTGCTCGAGGAACTCGATCGCGCGCTCGGCGTACTCGTCGACGGTGAGGATGCGGAACGGCTCGGCCGCGTACATCTCGGCGAGCTTCGTGTATTTCAAGACCATCATCTGATGGAGCTTCACGCCGCGCACGCCGGAACGGTTCATCTCGAGCGCGGCGTCGCGCGCGGCCGTCGGCGAATCGGTGGGCGCGCCGAAGATGAAATGGGCGCAGGTATGGACGTGCGGCGCGCGTTCGCGCATCTTCCGGAGCGCTTCGCGCGAGCAGTCGCCGTCGTGTCCGCGGACGAACCACTCGAGGGTCGGCTTCTCGAAGCTCTGCACGCCGAGCTCGAGCGAGACGTAGTGCTCGCGCGCGAGCTCCTCGAGGAGATCGATCACCGAATCCGGCAGGCAGTCCGGCCGCGTTCCGATCGCGAGGCCCGCGATCTCCGGATGCGAAAGGGCCTCGAGGTAGATCCCGCGGAGGTAGTCGGCGTCGGAATACGTGTTCGTGTAGCTCTGGAAATACGCGATGTGCTTCTTCGAGCCGAAGCGATCGCGGGTGCCCGGGAGACGCGCGTCGATCTGGGCGGCGATCTCGCCGCCGCGGCCGACTTTCCCGAACCAGCTCGAGCTCCCGCGCACGTCGCAGAACGTGCAGCCGCCCTTCGTGATCGTCCCGTCGCGGGTCGGGCACGTGAGCCCCGAGTTCACGACGACTTTATAGGTCTTCTCGCCGAAGGTCTCGCGGAGGCTAGAGCAGAGGTGGTTTTCTCACCCCCCCAGGAGGTCGACCCATTGCCCGACGATAGGGTCAAGTGCAAGATGCATGTGGAGGCATTTCTTTGTGTGATGGATGAAGTCGTCCCCAACATTGAGACATTCCCCGATTTCGAATCATGGGAGGCCTCGGGGGATGCCCGACCAGGTAAGAGCATCTGGAGCTGGGCATGTTCTGGTTACGACTTTGCTTGCTCTTGGAGACTGACATATCTATTTGTTTCATACAGGGATGGAGGGGGCACCAGGGGCGGCGGCCCCTTCCGCTGCGTAGGGTGGAGTGCCCCTGCGGGCCAGAGAACTGGAGTTGGCTGTGACCTGAGCTGACTCAGGTGAGTGTTGAATTTCTGTGGAGGGGATTGCCCTCTCTTTGTTGTATGTTTGACGGGCTGGAGTTGTTGACTGTGTTTGTGTCATTTGTCTGCCAGGTGAGGACCCGACTACCACTCTGGAGATGATTCAGGAGTTGGTCAGCACCGACCCGTCAGTGGCTCTCCCCTCTTTCGAGGGGGAGCCAGGAGCGGTGGGCGCCTCAATCCCATCTGTTGCCGGAGATGCGTCTAGCTTGCTACCATAGCTATTGGTAGGGATGCCCTTCCCTCCTTTAGCAGCCATGGTGTTTGCCTGCACAGTAGGACTGGTCGGGTCTTCTAGTGTGGGACCCTCAGGTACGTGACTGAGCGCTTAGCCATTTGTTGTGAGCTTTTTGTATCGCCCATTGACGCTAAGCTTCTCTCGACATTGCTCACAGGTAATTCTTCCCCCTTGGAGGAGGGTGAGCTTCCCTGTGACATGACTGAGGCAGTAGAGGAAGAGCTTACTGCAACAGCTTGGACTAGGGGCGACGAGGAGATCGTCGACATTGAGGGGGTCTCAGAGGGGAGTGCCCCAGCTGGTGAGTTTCTTATCTGAGACCCTTAACCGGAGAGTGGTCTTTGCATGAGGTTGGGTCGTATGGTGACCTCATTTTGCTTGTTGACTTGCAAGGACCTCTAGTTCGACCACCTCTGGGAGCTCGTCGGGCTCCCCGAGCAGCGGTGGCTCGGCCATGGAGATGGGGGATAATTCGAGCTCGAGCTCTTCCTCGTCTGGGGCCTCTTCTGCCAAGGTGGTTGAGATGGAGACTAGTTCTAGAGGTACATGGGAGCGTTGCCCCTCCCTACTTGGCATTTGTTTACACTTTGTGGTAGGGTGCTGACGCTCCTGTGTTGTGTGCAGTACTGGAGTCAAGGCGGGAGCACACATTGGCTTCTGATGAGAGCAGCTGGGAGGAGCCTCCCGCCCCACCCATAGTTGGTGGAGACGACTGGGTCGTGGAAGAGTCACTGCCCTCTCCGACCCTAGCGGGTGACGCCGCAGGCATGGGGGAGAGGTTGCCTTCCCCGACCCCGGCGGGTAACGCCACTGGCGTACCAGGACTTGCACTTGGTAAGAGCTAATCCTTTCATCTTGTTTTCCACCTTGTTTATTATGGGAAATTTTAGATGTATTGCTCATTTCCCTTTGTTTTTGCTGGAATTGTGCAGGCTCTACTGATGTGCTGGCTGAGATGGGTGACTCTTCTCCGAGCTTAGGGATTGAGTGGCCTACGTTTGCCTCATTGTCGGAGCCATTGCTGGACGTGAGCGTGGGCGCCTCCCTGCACCAGCGAGCTCGAGGCTACCTGTATGGTGGTGACCCCCTTCCTTCTCCGGAGGGTCTGAGGCAGCGGCTAACAGAGTGCACACAGGGTTACCATGCTCTTGGCTTCCCTCGTGAGCTTTGGATGTCTAGGCTAGCCGAGATCTGGGGGGAGTACCTACAACTTCGTGAGGCTCATGAGCAGAGGACTCAGAGGCTGGCAGCCATCCGAGAGGCGTAGGAGCAGCGGGCCCAGCTTGTGTTAGTCATAGCTGAGTAGAGAGGCCACGCTGAGGTAGCCGCATCGCTTTCCCGAGACCAAACCGTGTAGCTAGGAGAGGCAGAGAGCCGGGTTGAGGCCTTGAGGTAGGCCTTGGAGGAGCAACTGTCGGCCGCAGAGCGCGCCCGAGCTGAGTGGCAGGCGGCCAAGACTATAGCTGAGACTAGTGCTCAGCTCTTGTCGACCCTGGAAGCGGAGCTTGCAGCTGCTGACTCTCGTCTGGCGGCACTGGAGGGGAGTGAGCCTAGGACTTGATTGTACTTGCTTTCCCCTTTTTGTTGTGTTATCCGGATTGCATGTATTTTGTCACCCCAAGGACATGTCTTGGGCCCCTTTTACAGAGTGTTAATGACAACTTACTAGATTTTCATTATTTACTAGGTTGTCCCACTTCTTCTCCTATGGAACAGTGTTGTGTTTATGGACTGGCGACTAGTTACTATCAGTCGTGCATGATTCTTCCACTGTATACTAGTATAGGGGGCAAAGGACTGGGCTTTACCCGATTTCAGGCGCAAGAAAAGGGGACTGAGCATGGAAACAGTGTAACTGGATGCTAGGTACCGAGAGCTGAGTGCTGGGTACTGGGACAGGGTGTTGGGGACTGGAGGCTGAGTACTGGGAAGTAGGGGAAGGTGACTGGGTGTTGGGGGCTAATCCTATTGAAGGATAAAAGCCTGTGTGGTACGAGGCCGGCATAGACCTATAGGGATGTGACGGTCTGCGCGGTTGGGGCTACGGGGGTGATTCTAGAGTGTGTCGATTGTAGACTGAGCGATAGAGTATCGACTACTATCATGTTGTTAGCCGAAAATGTAATTCACATTAGCCTGGGAAACTGGAGCTAGGCTGGCTGGGTGGCCTGCGAAGGCATCGCGACTAGGAACTGGGATTGGGACTGGGACTAGGATTGGAGGTTGGAACTAGGTCTGGGACTGGAACTAGCATTGGAACTGGGATTGCAACGGGAGAATGGGGATTGGAACCGGAGCTGGTCGGCCGGCCTGTGGCGACGCTGTAGCCGGGATACTGGGACTGGAATTGGAATTGGAACTGGACGGTTGGCCTATGAAGGTGTTGTAGCCGAGATGCTGGGATTGGAGCTAGAACTAGAACTGGGCGGCTGGCCTGTGAAGGCGTTGTAGTCGAGATGCTAGGACTGGAGCTAGAACTAGAACTGGAACTGGGCGGCTAGCCTATGAAGGCATTGTAGTCGAAATACTGGGGCTGGAACTTGGCGGCTAGCCTGTGGAGGTGTTGTAGACCCGATGCTGGAACTGGAAACTGGGACTGGAACTGGGCGGTTGGCTTGTGAAGGTGTTTGTAGCCGTGATGCTGGAGCTGAAAATTGGGACTGGAACTGGGCTACTTGCCTATTGTCGCGCAACGGAGCGAACCATGCGAGCGCGAGCGATGTCTTGCCGACCCCTGCCGGCGCCTTGATAACGGTCAGACGTCTGGAGATGATCGGAGACGCCAGACCGACGAGTCTCGGACGATTGATCAGACCCGAGGGCACGCGCGGCGGCTGTACCTTCGTGGCAAGAATGAAAGGGTGGCCCTTCGCGGGCTTCGCGTCCGTCACATGCATCGGCGGCTCCTCGCATGCGAGTCGACTTCGTTGGCCACGCTGCGTCGTTGCGACGGTATCCGTTCGCAAAGCGCGTGGTGCGGTGCGACACCGGCTCCTTCCAATTGGCACGCACTTCGGTACGGTATTCCGGTGTGATCGCGGGCGAGCCCGGAATGGCGTCGAGTACCGCGAGCATGGCGGCGTCGGCGATGTCCTCGACCGTCTCGCCCGCACGGATGCGGTCCTTGAAGCCCACGTACTTGCTCATGGCCTGCTGCCGGATCTTGCCCAGCGCATCCTGCGGCGTCATCATGCCGCGGGTCGTCAGGCGGGCCCAGTTCTGGATGGTCTTCGAGGCGACCTGAATGCCCATCTGGTCGGCGTACGAACGCCACTCCGCCTCCATCGCGCCAGCCTGGCCGAGCAGTCGGCCGTCGCTGTACTCGATGTAGTTGGACAGGGCCTTGCGCAGCTGGTTGTCGTCCCAGGCCTCCGTGAAGGCCGAGTTCGTCAG
>JANBPO010007276.1:103396-127886 GCA_024336825.1 Amorphophallus titanum | reverse complement strand
CAGCCAGGCGGTTCTTGCCGATGTGCGCGCCGTACTCCGAGGCCATCATCTGGACTCGGACCCGGGTGGCTTCCATCTTCTGCCGCCACGTCGCGGGGTCGGTGGCCCTCAGGGCCTGCGAGTTACGCTCCGACTCGGCATGGCGCCGGTACCACTTGGTGGACCGGACCTCGGTCATGATGCGGTTCTGGTCCCACGTCTGGGAGACCGCCCGGCGGAACAGCCGCTCGAGCTCCGGGTTGGACCGGAGCATGGCATAGGCGAAACCGTACTGCTCGGCAAGGTCCCGCATATTCAGCTTGTCAGGCATGAGCCCCCCTTACTTTCCATACCGGCGAACCCAGTAGTTCCCGTTCAGATTCGAGATCTTTACCGACGATCCCGGCTGCGGCCTTCCTATAGTGATAGCAAACATTAGAATCTGGCTATGCTGATGAGGTTAAGCAAGCAATCTACGCTTTTGCGGCAGAGATGCGTGCGGCTAATCCCGTAACGCCAGCAGCTCCGGTACAAGCTGAGGCCACTAAGCCAACGACTCCGGAGAAGACTGAAGTAACTGAGGCTCGTCAACGTAAGGTAGATACTTCCGCAGAGGTACCCAATCCTTCTGCCAAGAAGACAGAAGCCTTCGATGAGGAGCAAGCTTTTCGAGAAATCTATAACGGTCTCGCAAAGCAAAATCACCTAATGTAAGGAGAAAACTATGGCTTTTGTAGGTGTTAACTATGGCGATATTTCGCCGCGAGTGGGGCTGTTCGCAGTATCGAACTTCCTCGTTCACGCGTTCCCGACTCTGATTCTAGAGCGGTTCGCTATGACTCAGGCTGTACCGAAGAATACCGGTCAGGTAATCAAGTGGCGCCGTCCTATCCCGTTCGAGGTCTCTACCGAGCAGCTCGTTGAGGGCGTGACTCCGTCGCCGATCGGTCTGAGTTACGAGGACGTTTCTGGCGTCCTAGCCCAGTACGGTGCGTGGATTGCGTTTACGGACGTTGTGGCTGATACCCACGAGGACGATAACCTCAAGACCATGACCATGCTTGCCGGTGAGCAGGCTGCTCTAACCAAGGAACGTATCCTGTGGAACATGATGATTGGTGGTACCAACGTCATCTACACCGGCACGGCTACCCAACGCTCCGAGGTTGCGGCTCCAATTGATCTGAACGATCTTCGTCTGGTTCAGCGCACCCTAAAGGTCGCGCTCGCCAAGCCGATCACCCGTATGATCAACGCTTCCGACAAGATTGCTACCCAGCCCGTAGCCCCCGGCTACATCGGTATTGGTCACTCCAATATGGAGCAGGACTTCCGTTCACTCACTGGCTTCGTGCCGCGAGAGAACTACAGCTCCACGACCACACTACTGCACGAGTACGAGATTGGTAAGATCGAGGACCTGCGCATCATCCTTGCGCCTCACTTTACCTACTTCGCTGGTGCTGGTACTACCGGTACTTCGGGTGTGCTAGTGACTGGAAGCAACGCGGACGTGTATCCGACGAGGGCAACCCGCAGCTGGACAAAGCCGTCCTTAAAAAAACCATAGAAGACCTATGCTACGTCTTTATTGGCGACGGTACCGACAACTTTATCAAGGACCTAAAGTACTCCGACAATCTCAGCCCGGCAGAAAAGGACGCCACCGCAAAGCGTTTCGCCAGCGCCTTCCCGAAGGCTTTCGACTTATCGTCGGGAACGCCGAAGCTGAAACCTGGCTTCAAAGTCAATCTCAAAGACCTTTACCTTAACTCAAAGCATGAAAGCCTGCCCTCCCTCGAAAGCGTCTACAACCTCTATACGTACTATTCAAAATACGACCACCTAAGCCATTGGACATCGGTAGCGAAGCAATTCGCATTCGAGCGACGCAAAGGGAAAATCGACCTCGCCATCGTCATCGTGTTGATGCAACTCCGGGACGTACTTACCCTGGCGTTCGACTTCGATCCTGACTACGCCACCCTGGAACCTTTGGTTGATCGAATTCAGCAGCACCTCGGGAAGGAATACGACCCCGAACTCAAATAGATACAGAAGGGTTTAAGGATTTCTAAAAAGGAGCACCCATTATTCAGAGGCCAATAGACGCCAGCTGCCGGATCGCCGAAAAATCGACCATAGATAATCGCTGCTTATATTCGAGCAAATGATCTGCTCCCATAATATGGGGCAGGATGTACGGATTATCGAGATTAAATCTCCGGTCGAGGAGGATAACAATATCGTCCGTCGTTTTTGAGGCAAGGTATCGGCTAACATCCGGAACGAAGTCCACTGAATTCACCAGCAACGGCGGCCTGAAATCATTCAGGAATTCATTGGATATGCAAAATATCCTTCCCTTGGACGGATCATCTTTGTGCTGTTTCCTCGCATCCTTTAACGTCCTGATCAATCGATCCGAAAGGCTTTTTCTACTGGCAGAGCTGCGATGTCCGACGTGCATGTTAAACATCAGATTTGCCTTATCATCAAATCCCCAGGTAGGCTTGACACAAAAATCGACATTGGCGTTTATTATACCGCTATCGTACTCATTGTAATTTTCAGGCGACCCCGGCTTCAACTCCACCTTTACGTTGCCATCCTCAAAACCACCTTCAAGCCTGCCATAATGACTCAAATAAAAAGGAAAAATACACCAAGATGCCCCAATAGCTAGTCCAAGTGATGGAGCGGACCCGTCTAGTCGTCGAACTACATCCTACCTTTCTCCAGGAGGGAGAGAGGTGCCGAGCCAGAGGGAATCATGGGTGATGTCCCCATCACTCTGTCACCGAAAATGGTCTTACGATAGGCCGCCAAGAAGCTAAAACAGTCTAAGAATGGGCCGCCCGACTTGGTCATCCAACAAAAGATAAGTTTTGAATATTTGAACAGGACTCTGCCACTGTAAAACGGTCTAAAAATGGGCCGCCAGACAGCTTCTAACGGCCATACGATAGACCGCATGGGTAAATCGCACAGTAAGAGGATAAGGTTGAAAGAAAGAGATTGGCTTGGGACTCTGGCGTCATCAAGCGGCTCAGAATAGAACCACCAAACGTCATCAAATGGCCCAAGTGTAGACCGCTAACGACGCAGGTGTGGCAAGACAAATGAAGGCCCATTAAGCCATAAGTGCTGGGAAAAGGTCGCCATGACGGTCATGCGAACACCCGCCCGTAGGTCGCGCGCGTCTCGATGTTGGCGATCAGGCTCATCAGCAGCATCTCCATGTTGCCCCGATCGCGCGGGTCGACGGGAAGCACCGGAACCATCAGGTCGGGCCGCTCGTGTTCCAGCACATCCGTGTAGTCGGTGAGGATCGGACCGGGCCGGACATCCATGCGGGTGATGCCGATCGCGACCCCGCCGCGTGGTTGCCTGCCTTCAGTTTGGAATACGCACAGCGGCAGGTTCTGGACGGGAAAATCTGGATGGCCGTCTGCACCAGGAACCCAGCATCGAAGCTGGGGATTGTGTGTGCCGTTCAGGTAAGGATTGGCGGCTTCATTCATTGGTGGCGTCGACCTTCTGGGTAATCGTTCCCTGCATCAGTTCCGCCCCTTCGAGCTGTTCTGCGAGTGTGCCGGCGAACTCGCCGTCGATCAGGACAAATGCCATCCGGCAGGGACTACCGGAACGGTTCGCCCAGGCGTGGTTTGTTCCATTCTGGATCACGATCTCGCCGGTGAGAGTGCGGAAATCCTCCGGCAGGTGCGCGTAGGCCTCCAGTGCCTCCGGGTCATTCTTGAGCCCGCGTGCAGCCTGCGTCGAAAGGATACCGACGTACTTGCCGTTCGCAAACTTCGGAGCCTTCAGATCGCCATGGAGATAGTCATGGATCGCACGAAGGTCAGACACGGACAGATTGCGGTCCGATACGCCAGTTGCAGAACCATCGGTGTCTAGGTTGAAACCGGTGGAGAGCGGGACGTACTTGATCGGAGTGAGCTTGAAGACCGATGCGGCCATAACATCCATGGTCAGCTCGATCTGGTCACGAAGTGCACCCTCAACCTCAGAAGTCAGGTCGAAGTAAGTGAGGTCTTGTTCCCAAGTCGTCATGGGAACCTTATAACCCCACTCGCTGATCTTGACCGTCTTGGTTTCGATCGGAGGACGACCACCCGGAAGGCGATCGGTTTCACCAACACGACCAGCAAGCGGCAGCCGAAGGATACGCGTGATCGTTACACTCTCACCCTTCCGGCGACCATAACCCGGTTCCGGGTTAAGAAACTTGAAGAAAGTGGTATTTGCAAGCGCCTGCCGACGAACCTTCGTGGAAAGCGCGTGGTTCTTATAGACGCCAGAAGGTGCGTCGTATACCCAAGCCATTGATTTCGTTCCTCTTTTTCAGGCCCTTGACTTGGGCCGTTTCAATTCAGCCTAGAGTATAGCTCTTCGTTTAAACGCACACAAGTATCGGCCTGTTTGCACATACAAAAAGGACGCCCGAAGGCGTCCTAGACTTTTGAGAATATCGTCTTATTACCGACGAAAGCCGGTCTTTTCCTGCCACGCAGACAGTTCCGTACCAAGCTCACCAAAACGTGCCGGTGGAGCTTTACGCTGGCCGCTATTCTTGCGGGCAACACCACCACCAAGGATCACAGCACGGTTATCATCCTCGTCCTCTTCCTCCTCGTTAACGTCTTCGATTTCGTCATCGTCGTCAGTATCGACCGCAACCTTGGGCTTGCCAAAAAGCTTATCGAACTCCTTGGTTACATCTGCCATGAACTTGTCGGACGTGCCATATAGGTACTGATCGAGGTCAGCACCAGCCGCCTGCATGCGCTGGATCACACGAGTAGCTGCGATCTCGACGCGCTCGCCGTCCTTCGTAGTATGTTTCCGACTATCTGTTAAGGGGGATAACATGGAGCACTTGGACACTATCCGTGTCTACTCTTATATCTTCAAGTTATAAACCAAGCTACTTCCATGAGAAATAATAAAGTCGGTCAATAATATCAATTCTGAATAATAGTTTCATGATGAATGTAACCAAGGTAAGAATGTACCAAAATGAATCATGAGATTTCAAGGATGAATTAATTGGACATTATGCTACAGAGAAATTTTGGCAGCACAATGGCACATTTCCATAGTTTCATAGTTCATTAATGACTTATTGAATGAAGTGTTGGGTTCCAGATAATTAGAAGACCATCTTAGAACATAGTAAGATCAATCCTTGGGTCAAATAATAGGTTAGACAACATTTAAATAGAATGCGGTGTCATGGGGACTGTTTTCTTGAGTTAGCGGTCGAGTCAAGACCGCTATCAGGTGGAGTCGACGTAGAACAAAGAATAGGTCGACGCAATAAATAATTTGGCAGAACGCGGTCGTGCCAAGACTGCTATCTGGAAGTAGCGGTCCCCTGAGGGCCACGATCTATACAAGGTACAGGAAAATATGAAAAACTCAAGTGCTTTCTAGACCATTATATTTTTAGGATGCAACTAGCTTGGCGTCCTAGTGAGAATTCTAGGCTGGCTGAGACTTACAGATGCCTTGAAATAAGATCACTTAGTCTGACAGAAGAAATATCTGATGAAGAGGATCTCAAGTCCAAGAGGGTGTTCCTATCAAGTGTGTGTGTATCTAATAGCTTATGTATCGGAGTACGGGCTATGTACTTAACCAAGAAAGACAGGAGATGAGAGTGAATCATGTAAAAACAGCGATCAACACGTAGGAATTCAAAGGAAAATCTTTTACATGCAATATTATATGATTTTGGCATGAAATTAACATAATATTTAAAATACATTCCTAAAACATGATGAGATATAAAACAAAACTTTTTAGGTCTTAATATAACAATAACCTAAGTCCAATGATATAATATGGAATATGGCTTAAAAACATGCATAAGACATGCACTAACTAAGGTTAATTAGGTCACTATTTACTAGAAATAGCAAGCAAAACGTGGTCTAGTAGGTGAGAAAAAAATAGGAAAAATCATCCCCACAATTCTCAAAAAATGTACAACGCACCTGCAATGTCCTGGAGCCTGGAACCACAACATTTCACCCTACACAGGGGTCCAAAGGCTCGGTAACTAAAAATCTGATTTAATTGCCAAACGCGATCCGCAACCCATGGAAACACTCTGAAACACACAGATCCTGATCCGAAAAATCTTAGATGTTACAGCATATGTTAAGTCTAACATTGCACAACTCTATTGAAAATGTTAGATAAGCACGATTGCAGTGCATCTATGATTCACTATCTGCAGGATTATTGATTATGTCCTCATCACGACAAACTTTTTCAGCATGTCATCTCATATATCTAGCTGTCTTTGAAGGTATATACAACCACTGAAGTCTAGATGTGAGAGAAAAGTACCACAATGACTTGTAAGGTACATATTTTTACTTCCCACTACCCCCTCTCTTAGGTTTGAACCGAGCAGCATTACAAATGGAACAAGATATCTTCTCTACATCCTCTTTATAATATAACATACAATAATTAGGGCATGCATCGATTTTCACATATCCAATCCCTATATCATTGACTATATTCTTTGCATGGTAAAAATTTTTAGGTAACTTCTCATGTCAAGGAAATATGTTTTGATGGCAAGGAGGAGACGATCAAAACAACTATCACAGATGTGAAATTCTGACTTCAACTTCAATAATTGTGACACCGCAGACAAACGAGTGTAATTCTGACATCTAACCCACAACGGCTCATCAGCATCTCTTAATAATTGATAAAATCTTCTAGCGACGTCGTGTAGCACTTCTTCATTGTATCCATATTCCTGATAAATATTAAATCTAGGACCAACTACAGACCACAATTCAGGACCTGCCATATCCAAAATCATATCCACGTACATGCTTGGGCCTTCAACATTGGCTTGCTCGTACATTCAAACAACCTTACTATGTTCAGACCAATTCATGTAAATATCTTGCATGAACTCTTTGTTGTACAGATGACGCTCAATGTCATATGTTGAATAAAAGTTCAAATTCTTACATTTTGAACGGGGACAATGGATATGACTCTTGTCATCTATTACACTTGGATTCCCCGACGGGACGACGCATGACCTTCACGACCGAGCAAGACGCGGTGGTCAAGCTGGCGTGTCGGCTCGGCGGTCAGGTCGAGGGCGGGCCGCTGCGGGATCAGTTCGGATTGGGCCGCGACGGGTGGATCGTCGGAGTGTTGCGCAGCGAGTGGCGCTATGGTAGGTTTCCGGCCATCCCGCGCGCTTGAACACCCTGACGCGCTTCCCGAGACGAGGAAGCGTAACAGGTGAAAGCGCCCAAGGCTCCAGATCCAGTCCAGACTGCCCAAGCGCAGGCCGGCGTCAACCAGAGCACTGCCGTCACGCAGCAGTTGCTCAATATGGTCGACCAGAACAACCCGTGGGGCAGCGTCAGCTACCAGCAGAACGGCACGACGGGCTTTACCGACAGCAACGGCAAATACGTCACGATCCCGCGCTTCACGCAGACCACGACGCTCTCCCCGGAACAGCAGGCGATCTTCAACTCGACGCAGGCTGCGGAAGGCAACCTCGCCAACATCGCCAACCAGCAGTCGGCGCAGGTTTCGCAGACGCTTTCCGATCCGTTCTCGTTCAACAACCAGGACGCGGCGGATTGGGCCTACGACCTCGCGTCGAGCCGCATCCTGCCGCAGCAGCAGCGCAATGAATCGCAGCTTCGCGACTGGCTTATCAACTCCGGCCTGCGCCCCGGTTCGACGGCGTGGAACAGCGAGATGGAGCGGCTGACTAACGCCAACACCGACCAGCTCAACCAGCTTGCGCTGACCGGGCGTGGGCAAGCGTTCGGCGAGGCACTGGCGACCCGCAATCAGCCGCTCAACGAGCTGACCGCGCTGCTTTCCGGATCGCAGGTGTCGAACCCGGCGCAGATGTCCGGCCCGACGCCGCAGACCAGCGTTGCCGGCGTCGATTATACCGGGCTCGTGCAGGATCAATACCAAGCCAAGCTCGGGCAGCACAACGCCATGCTCGGCGGTCTGTTCGGGCTCGCGGGTGCCGCCGCTCCCTTCGCCCTGTCCGATGCCCGCGCGAAGGAGAACATCGAGCGTGTCGGCCAGACCGACGATGGCCTCCCGCTCTACCGCTACAACTACAAGGGCGAGTCCGAAACGCGCTTCGGCCCGATGGCGCAGGAGGTCGACCAGATGCAGCCCGAGGCGTCGGGGCCGTCGCTGTTTGGCCTGCGCACGGTCAACTACGCGGAGTTGCACTGATGGTCGGCCAGATGCCCACCACGAGCAGCTTCGTCTGGGGCCGCGGCGGTCGTCGGCGCTCGCTTGAGGATATCTCGCTTGAGCGCCGCCTTGCGCAGCAGCAGATGCTTGCGGGCTCGGACTTCTCGCCAGTCCAGCACTGGACGCAGGGCCTTGCTCGCGTTGCCAACGGGTTCGCTGGCGGCCTTCGGATGCAGCAGGCGGACAGGCAGGCCGAGGAAGCGCGCACGGCGCAGCAGGGCGTGATTGAAGCGCTATTGGCGGGGCAGCCCTCCGAGGGCGGGCCCGACCCCGTGGCGGCTGCGCTGGCCGATCCAGAGCTTCGGCAGCTTGGGATGACGGTCCTTGCCTCGCGCACAAAGGCCGACGACGTGCCCGATATCATCACGCTGGCGCGCATCGCCAACGACCCCTCGCGGCCCGAATGGGAGCGTCAAGCGGCGGGTGATCGGGTGCGCGTGATGAACGATCCGCAGGCCGTCATTCCGCTGCCCGGCGGTGTGGGAACGTATGTCGGGCCGCAGTCCGGCATTGCAGCAGCGTTCGGCCAAGGCCCCCGTCCTGCCGCTCCGTCCGGGCCTCCGCCTCAAGCGATTCAGGAATTGCTGAGCGATCCCTCGCCCGACGCGATCCGCGAGTTCAACGAGGTGTTCGGTTCCGGGCAGGCCGAGTCCCTGCTCGGCGCGCGTCAGAACTTCACCGCGAGCAGCGGAAGCGCTGGCCCGACGATTTCCCGCGCCCAAGCCGACGCGATGATCGCGGAGAAGGGGCGTGCCTTTTTCGATAGCTGGGCGCAGCGCAACAACGTCACGGTAGGAAACTGAGATGCCCGGCGAGAATCGCTTCACCAAATATACCGGGCAGCCGGGCGGCGGTGTCATCTTTCAGGATCCCTATCGGGAGGCCGAGGAAGCGCGCAAGGCTCAGGATCAGGAGCTTGAGCGCCAGCGGGTTGCGATCTCGCAGCAGAACGCGAACATCACCGCGCAGAACGCGAGCAACACTGCGGCGACCACTCAGGCGGCGTTGGCGAAAGCCGAGCGCGAGCGTCTCGAATGGGAGGCCACCCACTTCCCTGATGGCACCCCCAAGCCCGAGGCCGCGAAGTCGGCGCAGGCCAGCCCCGATCGCATCCCGCAAATCCTGACCGTGCTCGACAACCTCAAGCAAATCCGCGCCATGTCGGACGACACGCTCGCGGTAGGTGGGTATTCCAGTTGGGTGGGCGATGTCCCTCTCGTCGGCCCAATGCTTGGTCAGAACCGCAAGAACATCGAAGGCGCGCTGCAAATGGTGCAGGGCGACCTCATCCAGCAGCAGATTGCGCTGCTGAGCGAGATGAACGCCGGCAAGGGCGTTGCGTCCATCGCGAACAGCGAGACGGAAGCCGCGCGCATGGCGGCGTCGATTGCGAACCTCTCGCCCGACCAGGACCTCGAGCAGTTCACCAAGGGCGTCGACCGGGCCGAGCAGTATTACCTGCGTCAGCTCGCCCGCCTCGAAGGCGCTGACATCAACGATCCCGAGGTCCGCAAGTTCTACGACATTCGCCAGCCCGGCGAGGAACCCGCGCCGCCGAACGCGCTGACGCGGCTCCGCATCGGCAATCCGACCATGTCGCAGAGCGCGCCCTTCGGTTCGGCGCAGGGCGAGACGCGCCCGATCCCGCCGGAAATGAACGCTGAGATCGACGCGCTCACTGCACGCCTGGTGCAGCAGAACGGCGGCAGGCTCGATCCCGAGGCGTTCGCCCGTGAAGGCGCGGCCATCATGGGCAAGTATGGCTTCGACCCCGGCGATCTCACGGGTTGGGCAGGCGAGGTCAACGACTACCTCGACCGCGGCGGCAAGACCATTCCGAGCGGCGTGCAGGTGCAGGATCGTGACCTTTCGACCTGGGAGTGGCTGCGCAACAGCGCGGTCAACAACCCGGTTGGGAGCACGGCGGCAGGCGCATTCAACGCGGGCGGGTTCGGTGTCCCGTCCATGCTTTTGCCTGAGCAGTTCGGCACGCTGCAGAACGAGCGCCCGATCTCGCAGTTCATCGGCGAAGCCGGTGGCGGGATCACCGGCACTGCGCTGGCGGGCAAGGCGCTCGGCTTCGGAAATAGTCTAAAGAGAAAATGAGCCTACATTTTATTAAAATGTTATAAATAATTCCTTCTAGAGGGGTACATGCCCAACTAAAAAGTTAGACCTCAATAGAGATACAATAAATAACTAAGTGTCATAGGATCGAACCCGACTCTGATACCCAAGACAACGGTAAAATTCAATAAGGTAGATAAATGAGATTAATAACAATAATATATATAAATATATCTAAAAGTCTAACTTAAATCTAAAATTTAGTAAATGAGTAATGATGGGCTTTCCGTAGGAAACCAAGGACTTAGTAAATATGCTTTTAACCTATATGAATATATATATTGGACTATTTCCTTTTGCTAATAAGCCTTTTGTGGGAAAATGGGCTCGGAGGTTTCTAAGACTTTTTGGGCCTTCTGTTTAACTCATGCGTAACAGAGCTTTGGGGTATAAAAATACAAATAGATTTATTAGAGGGCCTTTCAATATCTAACGCATAGTCACATGTTGCATGGTTGTCTAGGGTTTTTATAGGATAAATAGGGAAGCGGCTGCAGTTTTAGAGATAATCTTGCGTAGAATTTTTTTAGTTCAACTAGGATTCGTATCAGAGGAAAGTGGCTGTAAACCTAAAAACCCATTAGGATTCTTAACCTTATATAAGACCCCCGTTCAAGCGTAGCAAACCTCGTTGTGCTGCTACTTCGAGCGTGAACGTCGATGCCCTCTATTTCCTTTACTCCCTGATCGAGGTCGGTTGCTACCTGCTGCAGTTGTTTACATTGGTGGCTGTTGCTGTGAAGAATGAACTTCTTCTTCTTCTATTTCCTGCGTCCTCCCGTGCGACTCCTTCTTCATCAAAACATAGAGGTAGGCAATCTCCCAAACAAAATCATCACTAAATAGCATGCTAGATGATAGTGCATGCATGTTTTCTCTCTCAGATAAAATTCTTAACTTGCAGGCAAAGTAGATATTAGCTTCATATTCACGTCTTTGTCAACTCTATACATGATTTACGTGGTTTTATAACATGATTATTTGTCTTTTCTTTAGTTGATTAATAAAGATAACATGTTTAAGAAAATTTTATCCATGAAACTATGTACCTAAAAATCACAAAATTCTGTCCCACGGGAATCCCTGTGTATGACAGACATATCACGTCCCACCGGCATAAGCCTTACGCCTATGCTGTAACAAATTTCTTGCTTCGGCATTTAACCCATGCCGATGAATAAACTAACATCGACTTTCATTATCATCGGCGAAATCAATAAACAAGCCGTCGACCTAGACCTTCCGTCCCCTTCGATAAACAAACTTCCTTGCTTCGGCATTTAACCCATGCCGATGAACAAATCTACCATCATTTTTCATCATCATCGGCAAAATCAATGAACAAGCCATTGACCCGGACCTTCTGTCCCCATTGATAAACAAACTTCTTGCTTCGGCATTTAACCCATGCCGATGAACAAATCTACCATCGACTTTCATCATCATCGGTGAAATTGATGAACAAGTCGTCGACCCGGACCTTTCGTCCTCGTCGATAAACGAACTTCTTGCTTCGACATTTAACCCATACTGATGAACAAATCTACCGTTGACTTTCGTCATCATCGGCGAAATCGATGAATAAATCATCGGCTCAGACCTTTCATCCCCATCGGTAAACAAACTCCTTTGCTTTGACATTTAACCCGTGTCGATGAACACACCTACCCTCAGCCAAGCCAATGAATTGGCCCTAGACTCGGACCCTTCATCCCTGTCAAGAAATAAGCTCACTCCTTATCCTTGGCATTTAAATCCACCGATAAATATGTCATTTACAAACCTCGTCACCATCGATGAGGTCCATGAACAAACTATTGGCTTCACCCTCTGGCCCTATCGACCAAAATACCCCTTTTACCCCTCGGCATTCAGCCTATGCTAATCACAGTTTGGCCTCGGGAGAAGTTGCACCGCGGTGGAGCGAACACCTCATACTTTCCCTAAAGGCGTGAGCGCTCTCCTGCCCTGGCA
The DNA here is from genome assembly GCA_024336825.1 of Amorphophallus titanum. Taxonomy (NCBI): domain Eukaryota; kingdom Viridiplantae; phylum Streptophyta; class Magnoliopsida; order Alismatales; family Araceae; genus Amorphophallus; species Amorphophallus titanum. Next base: position 115,508 of record JANBPO010007276.1, on the reverse strand, counting down.
GCTAATATATCCCGGGCTAGACAAATTAGTGACACACCTATGTCTAAATTGGCTGAAGAAAAGAGAAAGAAAGGGAGGAAAGTTGTAACTCAATAGCAAATGTGCAAAGTAGATGATGAAGAAATTTAATTTGCATAAAAAGAAGAGTACATAATACTCGGGGCATCCCCCGGGATACATGAAAATTCTCAAAAGGAGGAAGATGTGGTGCTGTTCCACGGCACCTACGGCTTCCAGGAGGTCGACCAACAGAAGATGGGCCCCGACGGCCCGCAGGTCAGCCTGCTGGCGAAGGACCTGCCCAGCTACGCCTATGTCCGCGACACCTGGCTGGAGCACGGCGGCCTGCCCGACGCGCCCTGGCTGGCCGAGCGCGAACTGCCGCGCGACAGCGGCCAGCGCAGACGGGAAATACGCCAGTAATCCGCCATAAATTGGGTACTTCTTCCGGGCGGCCGAAACGTCGGGGAACAGGGTCATGACAGCGCCCAAGCGAACGCAACCGCAATTGCGGCAAACACCGCGATGAGTGCGGCTATCGCAAACGTCGCCGCAAACGGAATCCACAGCGGCGACAGCACCCACCACCATGACCATGCAATGGCGCCGGTCAGTTTCAGGCCGATGAACAGGACGGTCAGCAGGCCGCCGAAGCCAATACCGGAATAGCGGACTTCGGTCGCCATTACTGCGTGCCCTTGAGCCAGTCGGCCATGCGCGCAGTTTCAATTTCGCCGCCTGCGACCGGAGAATACTCGACCCGGCCAGGCGCGCCATCCTTGCGCGGACGGCCCTTGCGAACAAGGCCCGTCACCATGACGTTCTGGCCCTTGTAGACGTACTCGCCGCCGACAGTCGGCAGGCTGGATTCTTCGGCACCCATCGTCGCGCTCCTTTTGCGCTTCTACATGGGTGCGAGTTAAGCGGCTTTTTGTCTACCTTCGGAATTTTCGGTAGACAATTTTTCACGCCCGCGCGCCGCCCGCTTGTATTGGGCGGACCGGCAGCCGCCCAGCACCTCGGCGACCGCCTCTGCCCCCGCCGGCAGCAACTTGGCCGCCTGAATATCGATCATGTCCTGCTCGTGCCGGCGGGACATTCTCGCCAGCAGCGTGATTAACCCGGCATGCAGCTCGTCCACATGCTGAGCACCGAAGCGCCCCCGCAGCGAGTCCATCCAGCGATTGAATGCCTGCTCGTCACCGTACATCGCCGCCCCCTAGCTTCTGCAATGCCGCATACGCCACGCCCAGCGCCGCCCATGCGTGCGAGGAAACGCCGTGCGTGGGGCCAGGCGCCGCCTTCGTGCCTTTAGGTCATCAAATTCAGAGTTATCAAGCTCTCTACCATGATCAGACAAGATTGAGCATACTCTGTACTTACCTTCCTGCTTGATCTTTTTGTAGAAAACCTAAAACTCATTAAATGCTTCATTTTTATGGTTCAAGAAGAATATCCAAGTAAATCTAGAATAATCATCCACGAGAACAAATCCATACCATTTATCACTAAAACTCAGCATCCTAGTTGGTCCAAATAAATCCATATGAATGAGATCAAGTGGCTTAGAAGACATGCTTTCAGTTCTAGATTTAAAGGAATTCCTTGTCTGCTTTCCTTGTGCACATGCATGATCGACTTTATTAAACTTATTAAATGAGATTTTTGGCACTCCCTTTACCATGTTGAACTTTATCAATTTATTCAAAACATTAAAGCTGGCATGACCTAGTCTCCGGTGCCAAAGCCATGCAAGGTCATGTTCATTGGCAGCTAAGCACAAATTTTCATTCGATGGGTCATCCAAATCTACCATATATACATTGTTTACTCTACGACCCAAAATTTTTATTTTATCTAAATTCTTTTAAAAGATTTTCCATTCCTTAGCATTAAATTCTACTCTATGGCCCTTGTCACACAATTGACTAGTGCTAAGTAGGTTATACTCAAGACCTTCAACCAATAAGACATTTTCAATAGAGTTTTTAGGATTCTTACCAATGTTACTTGACCCGATGATTTTTTCTTTATTCTTTCCTTTGAAGGTCACATATCCTGCTTCTTTTTCAACAAATAGACAAAATTTATCTAAAAGATAAAACCCTCTTGGGAAGCCACACCTGTTTACCTTGAGATAGCTTTGTGTTATTCATGTATTGTGACTTTTCATTCCTAAGTTTTTCATGAATGTCATATGAGTGTCTGAAAGAAGCAAAACTCTTATTATGATTGTAATGCATGTGTAAGAACCTTGACCAATTGGGTTGACACTGGTCAAACCACTTTTGATTATTCAAATTTCCATTTTTGTACCTTTGGTTATAAGGGTACATTCTATTGAACCTGTAACTCGACCCAAATGTTTGCTTAACTCGACTTGGTTGTGACTGACTTCTTCCATAACTATTTTTGGATGGAGCCCAATGAAGAGAGGTAGTGTACCAGACCAAGGGTGATGCATCGAGCTCTTTTTTAGATAGTGATATGCATTTTGCAAGACAGGATAAGGGAACACACACATCCTGCAAGGAGATAACAAGAATATATATATATCCAGAACCAGGCAAAAGAAGACTTCTCAAGAAGCATTCACCTGTAATACATATTTCATGATTTATCCCAAAGTGACAAGAACCCCTTGTCATTTTATACAATGTTCAGGAAATTACAAAGGCAATATGCCACAAATTTCTCATAGAATTGTGTATACAATACTATCTTTAAGATGGATGAGAAACACCCTTGATTGAAGCCAGATCCAGTCAACATTTGACATGGCAATAGTCTTGAATCCTGCTCCAAGTGTTAGAGGCTTCTAACTGTAATAAAAAGAACTCCAAACCAAAAATTTGCATTTGTGATTGGAGAGGGCCGGAAGAGAGTGACTCGTGATTCATGAATACCCAATATGGGACTAAATGGTATATGCCAACACACCCTGATGATGAATGCAGATGGACTCATGCTGCATGGCACTCACCAAGGTCAAGCAGGAGAAACCTAATAAGCAAACCAGTTCTAATACCATGTTACTAAACCAAACTGCCAACCTAAATCTCATACCAAGTTATTGAACCAAATTATTGACTGAAAACTTGAATAATGATTTTACAGTCAGTTCAGCAAACCAATATATCCATATTCCTAAACTCTTTTAACACCTTCCCTCCTAAAGGGATCAATAAAAAGTCTTGATAACACTGCCTTCCTTTCTTGAAATTCCAACATTGTCTCCATTATATCACATTTGATCACCTCAGTAGTATTTGAAGGACAAGGGAAATCCATTTGATCCTGGTGCCTCATCACCTACTAAAGTAAACACGGACCTCTTACATCTACTTTTGTAAAATGCTAAAGTTTCCTTGCTTGCTTTAGTCAAAGCTAAGGCAGCAAGCCTCTTGTAATGAAAACTGTAGAGAAGTAGACAATTAAGCGTAGTTTTGGGTATATTTGCAATTTCAGTCTTTCAAGGTTCATTATGTAATTTTTACTGTTCTTTATGGCTGCTCTCTTTGAGAGGTGTATTTTTTTAATTAATACTCATGGCCCTCAACTTTAATTTATTAAATAATATCACCAAATTAATTAATTTACGTGAAAGCTCTAATTTAAACGCGGAGTTGAGGTTAACTATGAAATATGCATAATTGCCTAATTATATGCACATAAAATGATGTACATGCGATGAATTACCATAGAAAATGGACATTTATTAGTTTCTATCAAAGTTGTTATCTTTTTGATTAATATGGCATGGACAGCATATACTAACGGGACCAATTGCCCAGTCATGGGAAAACATGAAATTCATCGTGTATAGTGCATGAAATCAAGAGAGAACAGAGGGCTTTTGTTCTTAACAGGTTGTTTGAGCCATCCATGAGACAACCTACCTCTGGTGTTATCCTTAAGCCTCCAATTTCTCGGCGAAAGAGAGCTCCTGTTCCTGTGCGTCCGGCATAGAAACAGCTACTTTCACGCTTCCTAACTCCTTGACCTCTTGATCTCCTAACACGAAATTTGGCAGAAGGTTAGAAGATACTAAGGGCAATAAAAACTCCTAAAGGATGAACTAGAGAAGATGATAATATACCTTCGAACCACGCGATCCAAAATTAGAGTTCGCACAGGACTAATCTGGGGTTTAATTATAGGGAATGGCCTAGGGCTGGGGTTTTAGGTCGAATTAGGAGTCTTATGGGACATCAATTCGATCCCCTAAGAGTCCTGGGTAAGTTCCCATGCTAGATCACATCGATCATTGGCGATTGGGTGGATAAAAATGCAAACTTTCCATGGTTTATCAGTTTCCATTTACGAAACTTGAACGTGATTGGGTGACAACCACTATCTTGAGAACGCGGTTGCACGACTGACCGCGACCTGCCTGGCCCGCCGCAATTTGAATTTAATTCAAATTCTAGTACTAATTATCCCCTATTTATCTTATTTATTCCTTCTAATTAGGGAAATTATCCCTATTACGACTCTAGGGCTGGTCTTGAGCCTAAAAGTCTTAGAATTGGGTCTTGGGTCCAATTTAAATGGGCTTAACCCTATAGTTAATAATTTGACTTATTTATTAATGGATTTAACCATTAAATCAATTAATTAACCCGTTAAGTCTTTAAGCCTATTAAATTAGTGTCAAAATGACCGCTGGGATGTCAGGATCCCATTCCCATAAGTTTCGTGTCGATCGGTTGTCATTTGGGGCCGATAGGACTCCGGGAATCCCGGTGACTCATTTAGGGTCGATTCGTCGGAATCGCCCCGATCTCACATTTTAATGCGTGGATGCGCTATTTTTCGACCCCAGGAGTGTTGTATCGTCATGTGGCTTTGTTTCCCCTGTGCTTCGGCATGAATGGGGCGTGGAATGGGCCGATTCGGCCGTTCCCTTATTTTGCTCGCCAGATTTGTGTAACGGTCGTACCAGAGACCGTCACCTGCGTGACAGTCCCATGATAGATCATTACGTCCATTGGTCGTTTCACGTGTTCTTCGAGGCTGGGTTGCTGTGACGGACCAGCATAGGACCATCACCTGGCTGTAACGCGCCTATGGTGGTGCGTTACGTTTTGGGTGTGACGGACCAGCATAGGACCGTTACATGCCTGTAATGCACCTGGCTTGGTGCGTTACGTGCTGGTGGTTTCTGAGGACTGTGGCTGTCAATTCCTCCACGACCGTGTCTGCCTCGAAGATTGGGTTAGTCAGTTAGCCCTGACGGACCACTCCTTGTGTGTTACGTTGTGTAACGCCCCTGTCCTGGTGCGTTACATGGTTCGTGTTAGGCTTTTAGGCCCGTTGGCCCTAACGCCCCTGTCCTGGCATGTCAGGTGGTGTAACGCGCCTTGGTTGGTGCGTTGCGTCGTTTGAGTTTTAGTTTTAGGCATGTTGGCCCTGGCACACCTGTCCTAGTGCGTTAGGCTAGTGTAACGCACCTATATAGGTCCATTACATGCCCTTTCATCCGAGTTGTGGTCCGATTACCCTGACACCCCACCCTTGGCGCGTCAGAGCAATGTAACGCCCCTATAGAGGTGTGTTACAGTCCTATTGTGGCCGTGATGGCCGTTGTTCAGTTTTGTGTCTATTCGTGTGTCCGTCTATCTTAGGTTTGTGTTCTAGGGCGGTTTCTGTGTGTCGCTGGTTTCTGGACCAGTCGGTTTAGGTGACTGGGTCTGGTCTTTTCCTTGACTGTGACAGTTCCCTAACAACTTGATCTAGACCTGCCAGTGTCTTTGTCTCTGGTCTTGCAGTGGCTTTCCTTGACTGCCGGGTTCACCTAGCGGTTGAGTGATAGTTCGCTCTGCCCAGAGTGTAGTCGTTATCCACCGCTCTAGTTTCTGCTTGTCTTGGCTTGATCTCGTGGTTTGCCCATGACCCGTGGGTGTTTGTTAACACCCTATGAGGGCAGTGACCATGATGGGATGGCCAGGGGTGCTTATGCATACTGTATGTGTGTCTGTGGGTGTCTGTGTGTACGTGTTGTGTCGGGTTTTGGTCAACCCGGTGAGACCAAGGGTTGACATGTGACCTTGTGTGTGTCTCGACGACTTTGTCCAATTCGAGACTGTGTTTCTAGATGTCTCGAGGTATCATCTTACCTTGATTTATGTGTCCAGATGTGCGGAGGGTTCTTGATGTCCCCTCGAGTCTTCGTGAGTCATTTCCTGCAGAACGTTGTTTCCTCTGGCTTAGGTTTAGACATTAGTGATGATCTTGCCTTCGAGTCGTCTGATTCAAGGATCGTTACCTGAGTAGGTCTAGCTGCCTTGTCCTGAGTGTGTCGACAGTGGCTGTGCTACCATTGGTGCTTCGAAGTACGTGCATAGTGCTCTCTTGCCTGTCTGTACTTCAGCACTCATGTTTTGAATCTCTGTGTCTTGTGAGCCTCCACTAGTCCCTTTCCTTCCAAGGTGTTGCCAAGATCCCTAAATTAGGGTGTTCCCGAGCTCAGTCATGTCATTTCTAAAAATTTCGGAGCACAACCACCGCAAACCAAAAACTGTCCCCATCTCTTGCACTCATCGAAGCATATGTAAAATCTAGCAATCATGAAAACCCACCACTATCTCGCTGAATTCAGGTAAGTTTTTTCCAATATCACTGATGGCTCACGAATTTGGGTTCCCTCCAACTAGTTTAAATCCCCTGAGGGATCCCGACATCCGTGTGGATACATAAATTGAATCTCTTTGATGTTGCTATCGTCCTATTTCTGTGAATTTTAGAGTTTTTTTTAAAGAATAGAATGACATGGTCTAGAAAAGCCACACTACTTGAAACTTCAAGTTGAAGGGTCAAAGAGTCTCCAGAAAGCATTTTTTTGGATCGTAGTAGTTCAATTTAGTGCAGGAATCTGATCCTATGGAATTCACTTATTCAAGAAAAGTTCAAAACCTTTTGAAAAGCATGCCAGAGTCTTGATTGTAGCTCTTTTCTCTAAATTCCTAAGCTGACGCGGGACGGATGACGCGACCAGGCTAAGACGTACGACAGACTCGATGTGCAGCCAGCACTAGCAAGCTAAAGGCAAGCCGGGCGGCTGACCACCGTGGTGTTCTCCGAGTGGAGACGTGTCTCAACAGAAATTCACTCTAGCCCGACGATCGTCCCTTGCGAGGGAAATGTGGGATCGCAGCGATTAAGGAACCACTGTCGCCTAGGGGTTTCCAGTTCGGGCTTGGTGCTCGACTAGGCCTATGGAACGGGCGCTCACAACTCACAACCACGGCAATTTGGAACTAGCTATCAGCCCTATTCTCACAAGCGCAGCATGATAGAAAATTTACTAAATAAACAATGTGAGTGTAGGACTGAAGCGCGTACCTCCACGACTACCGCGTGGGGAAGAAATCCCGGTCGAATCTGAAAACCCCAATACACACAATTAGTAACCATACAATTTCAGAACATGATGCCCACTCCACATAGGGAGGTAAAGGGCTAAAAACACAAATTTGGGGTTGCTGGGACTCGGGTTGACGGGCTGCACTCACAGGAGGCGAGGGAGGCAAGTCGGGGCCGATCGAGTGAGCCGAATGGAAGCCGACTGGGTTCTGCCCGCGCAAGTCACCTGGCGCAGCAGACTTGCGGAGGCCGGTATGCCAAGGTCCGACGTCCGATCGGGGTGCCGTTTGTTGGAGAATGTTGGATACAGGATGAAGAATGACTGGTCCGAACAACGCAATCAGATATGATCAGATCTGGGCGTGGCAGTGACTATACTAAACCTTAGGTTCTGCTTGCATAGGACTGCCCAGAAGATCTAAAAATTACATGAAAAATAGCTCCGATGTTGGAATGGATTGCTTCTTGTTGGAGGTCGTCGATGACTTCCAGTGAAAAACGCAGACCAAAGGGCTCGGACAGATCTAAGAGGAAAGAGACGGGGCAGCTCCTGTAAGTTGCCTCTGATTCTGGGTCAGATCTGCACGGCAGGGCTGCAACCCCTGGCGGCGGCGGCCGAGCAGCGGGAAGACAGGCGTACGGCGTACCGCGCGAAGTATGATTTTATCCAGGCGCTCCGGAACCGCCGGGAGTTGGAAAACCGCCAGATGATCGATTACCTGGAAGCGCTCCGCTACGAGTGGCGCGGGGATGAACTGGAGCAGCGCGTGCTGCGTGAACTGGGCAGCCTGTATGTGGCGCGGCAGGACTACCGCGTGGGGCTGGAGCGCTGGCGCACGCTGGTGCAGGCCTACCCCGACTACCCCTCCATGGCGCAACTGACCACGGAAATGGGCAAGGCGGTGGAAGAGGTATTCAATCCGGATAATCCGCAGACGTATTCGCCGCTGGAATTTCTGGGGCTGTATTATGACTTCCGGGAACTCCTTCCCACCGATGCGCGTGGCGACCGCATTACCGAACAGGTAGCCAACGTGCTGGTGCAGGAAGGGCTGTATGAGCGCGCGATACCGCTGCTTGAGCAGATCTTGGAATACCGCACACCCGCCACCGCGCTGGACCGTGCGCGGATCGCGCTGACCTATGCGCGGGCGCAGCGGTTGAGCGGCTCCCCCCAGAATGCCCTGCGCACGCTGGATAAATACGATGGGGATGTGCCGAACACGGTGTTGCGCGAAAGCTGGAACATTACCGATGCGGAGACTCTTTTAGACCTGGGTAGGCCTGCCGATGCGTTGGTGCCTTTAGGTAAAATGGACAGTGAGAACGCCCGTGCCCTGCGCATGGAAGCCTACTGGCAGACGCAGAACTGGCCGCAGGTGGTAGCGACCACGCAGGATATTTTGAGCCGTGTGAAGCCGGAGAGCGTGGCGACGGACGGGGAAGTGCAGTTGGCGCTGCTTCGTCAATCCTTCGCTTACGCCCAGTTGTTGCAGGGTGAGAAAATCCTGGATGCGCAAAAACATTTTGCGGCGGGGTTGGAACGGGTCCTGACCATCCGTGACACGATGACGGCGCTGGCCGGGTTGAATGGCGTGGAGACGGAGGTGCAGGGCTCCGACCGGCCGCTGGGACGCTTTGCCGAGGCGCTGAATGAAATCAACCAGGTGGCCAATAACATGGAAGCCCGGCGTGAGGCCTACACAGGTCAGTCAGGTATGAGTCTTTGTCCCTTCTCTTTGTTGCATTACTATATGTTCTATCTATGCTATTATATTATCTCAAAGACCGGCTGGTTCTCCGTGTGTTCTGGGATCTAATGTTCCCCTTTAATAAAAAATGATGATGATCTAGAGGTATGCGGCTAATCACTGGATAGGCCTCTAGGTTGAGTCGGTTGGGGGATGACAGACTGTCCTTTTCACGCCATGGTTGCACGAAGACTCTTGACCCTAGCTTATTTAGTCTAGCAATATTATCCTTGAGTATTTTCTATTTTTCTCTTTCTTTGTATTTATTTTAAAGATTTATTTTATTTTACCCCAACATGCATCATGACATTTTGAGCATTTACGTCTCATGATTCACCATAGAATTCCCTCTAACTTTGGTCAATTGTGCTTAACTCCTTGGTTACGAGATCTCTATTCCATTCCAAATTCGAAGGCCTTTTCTAAACTACTCACTCGATTTAGTTGGTCAGCATGATCCCTATCTAGATTTTCTCTCAATTTCAATTTCATTCTTTAATTTTTTTTCCCGATCCACTCATTAGCTGTGAATCGCATGATGGCGTTGCTTTTCGCCAGGCTCGTGAGAAGTCCACTAATGAGTAACCTGACATCGATCAAGGCTAAGGTGCCTCTTTAACCGCAAGTAGTTGATCATATCTCCTTATTTAGTTAGTTACTCTCCTCTAGACTTGTGTCATCCATGCTAACTTATCATTGTGGTTACTTCGGTGTTTTCTAGAAAATTCTTATCGCTTGTTGGTTATGACGGGTGTCTTTGACCTTGATGCCTACTTTTTAGTTCTCTCCACTCCATTTTCACTTCATCTGCATTTCATGTCACTTTAACTTTCGCTTCTCCACCACTCCATTTCGCCTCTATTCCACCTCCACTCGCTTCTCTACAAAGCAGACATTAAGGAGAGACATCTGTTAACACCCATTTTAAACCTCTAAGCTGAGCCTACCTCTTATCCATTTTAATTGGTGTCTTGAATTGGCCATTACTATTGGGCCATTTTCTGATAGGTTTTGAGCCCATTTTTTATCCATCTTCTAGCCCAATAGGCCCTAAAATGTCGTGTTGACTTCCGTTCCAGAGGTGGTCGGTCTGCTCAACCGAACTCTGGTGGTGCTCAAGGTGGCGGTGGTGACCGTCGTCAGAACACCAACTCATCCAATGCTACTTCGTCAAGTGCTACCAATGCAGCTACCAGTGGTGGTAGCTCCTCTCAAGGCACTGGTCGTGGTGGCAATGGGCAGTAGTCCCAATATGGTCGGTGACTTCGTCGCTGCAGTTGTTGCTGGTCTACCCAAGTCAACAGCAAGAGTGTTCCCTCTACCACTGCAGCCACTGCCGAGCTGGGCAGTCGTGCCACGAAGTCGTCGTGAACAACTTCGGCACAAGGCAAGAATCCGTCTTGTCACTTTGCTCAATCTGGTCCTCACCTCACTCAATGCCATGGCCTCCACCGTTTCCCAAGTCGGTGTTGTGTTGCATGCTCCATTGATGAGCTCTTGGACTCACTCCGTCAGCAGTTCATATAGTTCTTCTTCTGTATTTGTTCCTTGCGTGTCTTCCTCACTTCAACATTCCATTCTGTTGTCTGTATTTCAACGTGTGCGCTCCTTTGATCTCAGTGTACGTCGCCGTGGTGAGTCAGTAGTGTCTCAGTCGAACTCCGCTGAACACTCTCTCATTGGTCTGTGCGACTCATTGACTCAATGGTTAGCTGCACTCTTTACTTCGTTATCACCTCTGTCCATGTCTGTTGATCCTTCTGTTGTGTTCTCTGCGTTTCCCTTTTCTGCGTCTTCGACATTCTCGCCTCTTCGTTTGCAAGCTACGCTCAAGCATCTGCCTTCATCATTCGACTACCTTCGGGACGCTGTGCTTCGTGATCGAGCAGTTCCCATTGTAGCTCATCGAATGGCTCTCCCATCTCAACTCACTCCTGTCAAGCTTCTCTCATGTCTGCCTGCTGATCAGGCTGCGTTCTATGGAGCACCTTCTGACACTCTCCTACTTCCACAGCCAAGAAAGGTCAATCGTGTTCCTCGTGTCTTTGGCTCTCACTCTGAGTATGTCAAGCTAGTGCATCGCTTACTCTCAATTGGCATGGTGTCTCTCACCTCACATCCCAAAGTCATCAATGGTGTGTTTGCTGTCCCAAAAGACACTGACCAAGCACAACGCTCGCAAGCTATTCTGTCGCAGATCGAGAATGCGACCCTTGCCGCTGCAAGACCATCGGGATGCGTCACCCTGGTCGCAGTCGGCAAAACGCATACTGCCGCCATGCTGCGCGAGGCCTACAATGCCGGTTTGACACATTTCGGCGAGAGCTATGTGCAAGAGGCACTGGACAAGATGCAACAACTTGCCGACCTGCCGCTCACCTGGCATTACATCGGCCCCATCCAAAGCAACAAAACGCGCCCTATTGCCGAATCCTTCAGTTGGGTGCACGGTGTAGACAGGCTGAAGATCGCCCAGCGCCTGGCCGACAGCCGTCCCCGTCATCTGCCGTCGCTCAATGTATGCCTGCAAGTCAATATCAGCGGCGAAGCTTCCAAAGCAGGTTGCTCGCCCGAAGAACTTGCGGCCTTGGCGCAGGCCGTTAGCCTGCTGCCCAATCTCAAGCTGCGCGGCCTGATGGCTATCCCGGAACCGACCACAGACACCGCCAAGCAACGACAGCGATTCGAAATGCTAAGAAAATTGCTGGAAACCTTGCGTAGCCAGGGCTTAGACATGGATACCTTGTCCATGGGCATGTCGGACGATTTTGTCAGCGCCATCATGGAAGGCAGCACCATGGTAAGGATAGGTACCGCGATATTTGGGCAAAGACATGCATATTCACGATAAAATCAGCGCCAACCAATCCAGGCATCAAAGCGATCATGACCATTAGTTTTATCGGCGGCGGCAATATGGCGAGAGCCCTCATCACGGGCTTGCTGAGCAATGGTACGCCCGCGGCTCAGATCACCGTGGTCGAGCCGGACGCAGC
>JANBPO010007276.1:0-103386 GCA_024336825.1 Amorphophallus titanum | reverse complement strand
TTACAACAGGAATTCGGCATTAACACCAGCGCGCAACTTGCCGCTGCTGCGCACGCCGACAACATCGTACTCGCCGTCAAGCCGCAGCAGTTGCGCGATATCGCCATTTTTCTGGGCAGCCTGTTGCAACAGCAGTTGGTGATCTCCATCGCTGCCGGCATACGCACCACAGACCTCATCCGCTGGCTGGGCGGCTACGATAAAGTGATTCGCGTCATGCCCAATACTCCGGCGCAGGTGCAGGCCGGGGTCTCTGCGCTTTATGCATCGCCGGCTTTTCTAGCACCGGAAGATAGAGATCCTGGAGTTGGCTCTGTGCCCAGGGTACCCAGGTGAGCTTCGCCTCAAGCACCAGCAAGTGCCCTGGGCGTTGAACGATGAGATCTGGACAGCACCAGCCCTTCCCATTGTCATCACAGAATTGCACCCAATGATCGAGCATGGCGCCCGGCAGCGCCTTTCGCAGCGCCCGCTCAAACGCCATGCCCTGTGCTTTTGTCCCGCGAGGTCTGCCCTTGGGCCAGGGCGACGCTCCGCGCTCGGCCCACAAGAGCCCAGCAACGCGACGATGCCCCGGCCGCGCACTCACAGGGAGGGAACCCCTACATCCGCTGCGCGGCCAGCCGCCACCACAGCGTCACACGCCTTGGCCACCGCCACACCAACCTCCGCAACATTCTGCGGTGGGGCAGAGCACAGGGAGTTCACGGCAGCTGCGGCCTGGGCTGCGAGCTTGCGCTGAGCCTCCGGCGCGAAGATAGTCCCCGCCGCTGCGACTGCCTGCAGCGCCCCGCAGTACTTGGCGATCTTGGCGCTAGCGCTGGCCACCTGGGGATCATACTTGGTCTCTCCCAGCACCTGTGCAGTGCCCATTGCGATCTGGTTCCAGCCTTGCGAGCTTATTCCACAGCCTCCAAGCCCAAGCGCCATTACTGCAGCCAACCCTACACCTGCCTTCATGTCTTCCTCCTACGCTAGCGCGCCCATCGCGCGAGTGAAATACAGCTCCGCATCTGCGAGGCCCAAATCTGCACCCTGGACCTTCTTCCGAATTTGCGCCACGCTTCCAGTGTCGGAGAGCTTCGCAAGGCCATAGCGAGTCCAGTATGCTAGTGCAGCGATCAGCGCGCCTTTTGGGCTGCGCAGCTCTTCCGGATTATCCTCATACCCAGCCAACGCGTAGTTGTCTCGCCCGGTGTTCATCAGGAGACCGCTGCCACGGTAGTCCCAGCCGTCGTTGGGGAGATAATTCCCCAGCCTTCCGCCATAGACCTTATTCGCGATGATCTGGGGCTTGCCTGCGGCATCATTCGCAGCGGCAGCAGTGGGGAAATACTTCGGAAATACCTCCCGCAAACGCTTTGCGGAATAGTTGAGGTTCTCCATTTTTTTTCTTTTTAGGCCATCATGCCCTAATGTCCTATAGTGTATACTCACAAAAGTCCTATAATATATAGTTTGTGTTTTTTTCTTAGTTGATTGTTTTTCTATGCTAACTATGGAAAAAATGATTCAAGCAAAAGGTGACAGGAGGAAGAGGATTGTTTTATGTATTTCCCTGAAAGAGACTTTAATTTCAGGCTGTTAATTTCCATACCTTTAACTCCTAATAGCCAGTGAACTTGAAAGGTTAATTGGGTGACTAAAGGAAACAATGGATGCTTGAATGTCTGAGTTTCATGGATTATGAGGGCTTAAAGCAGATGAGTTTGTTTTTGGTATGAAAACAAATAATGGAATTAGATTCTTTTCTTGTTTTCATGGATTTACTAGGTTGTGCTCTGTTGCTGCCACTTGTGATGCTCAGTTTCAAATTTGTTGCCAACTTAGCCCTGATTTACTTTCTTGCATCTTTCTTGAAGCAGCGATTACAACATTAGAGTGATAAATAGTGTGAAAAACGCAGTTGTCAAGGCGACAAGGTGACCCAAGGTGTTCATGGGGAGTCTAAGCGCTTAGGCGATAAGGAGTCCACCTAGGCAACGTCTTGTCGCCTCTTTAAAAACTTAAAAAATATATATCCCTAATATATACAAATTAAAAATAAGATACATGAAAAACTTATCGACTTTAATATTAAAAATTGACACACACACACACACACACAGAGGAGTTGGAGGAGGGTGTGGAGCTTGATCTATCTATGACTCCACCTTGCATCGCGGATCGACTTGCATGGTCAGAGGTGAGGGGTAGCACCCATGCTTGCCAAGGGGTTGCTAGAGGAGCAAAACCCCCAACCCGAAACATTTCTTGAGGGTTGCTAGGGTATTATATGTGACGAGGACATCATGCCCCCACTGTGAGTTTACGCTCGAAGACGACCCCAATGTTGATTTATCTAGTGATTAACTTGCTTTATTTAGCGTTATTTTGCTTATTCTAGTGTTATTTTGCTTCTGTGGAGATAATCTCTTAGGGCCTGTTTGATAGCAGACTGGACTAAGCCGCCAGTTGCTATCCACCGTATTCCACCATTTAGGTGGAATACCTAATGTGCATTCGTAAAGAGGACATCATATAGAATATGTGCATAGTGTAAACCACAATCTACATCCAAGACTATTCCTCCGTGATGTGATAGTGTGAGTGTATGAGCAGCGAATCCTAGACATAGGGACACGCGGATGTTCTAAATAATACTAGAGGATTACTCTAACGTCTACACGTACATTTGAGGTTCTCGACTTTTGGTATCTTTGCACAACCCCCTTGTTTATTCTAAATTCTAGACTTCACTATTCGGCACGGGTCTCCTCATGTGTCTCAATGGGGATTTTCGGTTACTAGAATTCATCCTTTATTATGATTTTATTGTGGGGTTTGCTTCGCCATGTCACACGAGTCGCCTCATTTGTTTCAGTGGGGATTTTTGATTTCTTGGATCTGCATTTCGTTATAGCGATTTTATTGTGGAGCTTGCTTCACCATTTCGCGTGAGTTTTCTCATTTATTTCTGTGGGGATTCCCAGTTTCTTGGATCCACATTCCCTTATTGTGATTTTATTGTAGAGTTTACTTCATTATTTCGCCCAAGTTTTCACATTTGTTTCAGTGGGGATTCCCAGATTCCTGAAATCTCATTCCACTTATCACCATCATTTTTTTTTTTATGATGGGGGCAGATAACTTTTTCCTCACGATCACCCTTTGTGCAAGTGTAGAGATTCGAGCATCCATGAAATGTTATGAAGAATTTATGACGTCCCTAAGGCTAAGGACCATTGCTCACATTGTGTGCAGAGTGTGAGAGTTTCATCTGGGTGTATTTTAGGAGCTACACTAGCAACATAGCTATATGACTCTTCCCCTAGATGCATGCACTCATCGAACATTAGTTTTTTCATTTCTTAGTGTATGTCGTGATGCACACGTATCTGAAATTAGGGCAGCGTTGTTTAGCAAGGAAGTACGGTCCTAGAAGATTTGAAGGAGATGTATTAAACTATATTGTAGGTAACCATGCAAGCAGGGTAAGCAAGCATTCAGAATCAAAAGCATGCATAAGAGATTTTTTTAAATATATATGTATATATGTTTGTATCATTATTATATAAATATATCCCTTATATATATCACCATTCCGCTTGATGCGAATACCTACAAAGCTCAGAAATGCGCGATTCCGTGCGCGTCGTGATCGAAGGCGTTCACTGCCGCATAGGCAGCTCAGAAAACGCCAGCGATGGCGGCTGCGGCGTCGTCGGCGTTCACTGCCGCATAGGCAGCTCAGAAATTCGAGCTGTGGCTCACCGCGCCGGAGCAGGGGTTCACTGCCGCATAGGCAGCTCAGAAAATGGTCTCCGCGCTGGCGTAGCCGAGGGCTTGGTTCACTGCCGCATAGGCAGCTCAGAAATACCGCGGCGGCCTCCGTCATTGCGACGAGGAGTTCACTGCCGCATAGGCAGCTCAGAAAATGTACATCCTGATGCAGCACACCAGCAACGCGTTCACTGCCGCATAGGCAGCTCAGAAATTGAGCGTCCAGGCCGCAACGGCCCGGCCGCCGTTCACTGCCGCATAGGCAGCTCAGAAAGCCATCGACGGGGTGGCGCACCTGGCGCAGTCGTTCACTGCCGCATAGGCAGCTCAGAAACGCGCCATCCGCACCACGCGCGATAGCCTGCGGTTCACTGCCGCATAGGCAGCTCAGAAAGACGTGGCCGAGGCGCTGCAGAGCGTGTCCGAGTTCACTGCCGCATAGGCAGCTCAGAAATACTGCACCGGCGTCACCATCACCAGCGGTGGGTTCACTGCCGCATAGGCAGCTCAGAAAGACCAGGTCACCGCGATCACCACGCGGCTCGAGTTCACTGCCGCATAGGCAGCTCAGAAAACCCGTGCCGCACCTCGTGCGCGCCGCCCCATGTTCACTGCCGCATAGGCAGCTCAGAAAGTCGTCATCGCCGTCACCGTTCAACTCATCGAGTTCACTGCCGCATAGGCAGCTCAGAAAGTACTCAACGCCGAAACCGTGCGCCCACTCACGTTCACTGCCGCATAGGCAGCTCAGAAAACGGTCAAGGCCTCGCTCGCCAAGATCGCCGGGTTCACTGCCGCATAGGCAGCTCAGAAACCGTCGATGGCGGTGCCGGTGGTGGCTGACATGTTCACTGCCGCATAGGCAGCTCAGAAAATTCCAGTGGCTACATCAACGCCACCAGCTGCGTTCACTGCCGCATAGGCAGCTCAGAAAATCCGTTGCACGGCGCTTGGCTTTCTTGTTGATTTTCTACTTTAGTTTTATAGATTTGAAATTTGTTTAATACTCTATCCTTTATTTTAATTAGATAGAGGTAGTAGTATTTTGATAAGTCATAAAATCTTTGTTGCCATCTATTGATATTCATCTTGAGTCACATAAATCACTGTGTATTAACTCTTAGATATTACGGTCTCTATCTACTATTTTAAATGGTTGTTTGGGTAATTTCACTTAAATGCAGACTTTACATTTTTATGATGTTTGATATCTATTTTAAGTATTATGTTTAAGTGCATTAATATTTTGATTGAGTTATAATTAACATGGCCTAACCATGAATGCCATGTAGAACATGATTCTACATTCAACACAACAGAGTGTTCTTTAAAAGAAGGTGTGCATACATTCAATTTCAAAATGCATCACGCATAAATCCTTTTCTAATAAAGGATAAACATTTAGTTATTACAACTTTATTTGACTCAAAAACTAATTTATATCTCTATTGCACTAGAAGGGACCCACTAATGAGATTTCGCCTGATGTTGAGAACATGGTGAGTGCCATGAAGGGTCAAGGTCTTTCCTGAAGTCAACTTCAGATCAACTCTTCCAGTCCCTAGCAATTGTGCCTCCGCATTAGTCCCCATCATCATTGATCCTGCACCTGAGTCCTGGTAAGTGAAAAAGTATGAGCAATCAGGACACACATGAATATTGGCTCCGATGTTAATCCACTAGTCAATAGGTTGATTGGTCAAGTTCACTTCAGAGTTTAAGAGAATAAACCTAAATGTCGGCTCAAATGTACCAGCACCTTCAATCACCATGTTAACTTGAGGGTGGGTAGGACTTGGACCATTTTTCTTTGCCTTTCATGCAGATTTTTTATGAAAGTAGCATTGATAGGCCAGATGGTTGGTCCATCCATATATAGCAATCCATATATAGCAGCAGTGTTTCTTATTATTCGCATTTGAGCTTTTAGTTTGAGCATTATGTTTTTGGGGTTTATTGTTGCGAAATTGCTGATTATTTTTCTTGAAGTTTAGGGGGAATGATTTCTTATGGTGTTTTTGAAATTTATTCTCCACCATATTAGCCTTAGGTCTATAGTTTTGTGTGGACACGCGACGTTCGTCGACGGCGACGCCGAGTTCGCGGCGAACGGACTGAAGAACAAGTCCGTCGACGCGGCCTTCGTCATGAGCGAGAGCGCCACGACGGACATCCTGAAGGGCCTGATCCGAAACGGCGACATCCACCTCTTCGATTTTCATCGTCACGCGAACGCGCTTTCGCGAAAGCTCGACTACCTGAACGTGCTCGAGCTTCCCGAAGGCGTGATCGATCCCGGAAACGACTTGCCTTCGAAGGACGTGACGCTTCTCGCGCCGACCGTCGAGCTGATCGCGACGAAGCGTCTCCACCCGGCGCTCGTCGATCTCGTCGTCGAAGCCGCGACGGAAACCCACGCCCGCCCGGGAATCTTCCAGAAACGCGGCGAGTTTCCGGCGCCGATCGAGCATTCGATCCATCTGAGCGAAGACGCCACGACCTACTACAAGTCCGGCAAAGGCTACCTCTACCGAACCCTTCCGTTCTGGCTCGCGAGTTTCCTGACTCGGGCCCTCCTCGTCTTCGTGCCGGTGCTCGTCGTCCTCATTCCGACGCTGCGGAGCGTCCCGGCCTTTTTCCGCTGGATGGCCCAGCTTCGGATCCGCCGGCGGTACCGCGAGCTCCGTCTCCTCGAACAGCGCTTCCTCTTCGAGACCGATCCGGCGAAGAAGGAAGCGCTCCGGCACGAATTCGATCGCATCGACGACGTCGTGAACCGGATGCGCGTCCGCGCTTCGTTCGCGGACCAGTTTTACGGCCTGCGCGGCCACATCGATTACGTTCGACGGATCGTCGAGCGTCCCCGTTCCGGATCGTAGCTGTCGAATCGTCAACCCTCGGAAGGACCTATGAAAAAACTGCCTCTGATCGCACGCATTCTCCTCGGCCTCGTCTTCTTCGTCTTCGGACTGAACGGATTCCTGAACTTCATTCCGACGCCGCCGATGGAACCGGGGAAGCTGACCGACTTCTTCAACGGCATCATGGCGACCGGCTACTTCTTCCCGCTCCTGAAAGGGACGGAAGTCGTCTGCGGCGCGCTTCTCCTGCTCGGCGTCTACGTTCCGCTCGCGCTGATCGTGCTCGCGCCGATCATTCTGAACATCTTCCTCGTTCAGGGCACTCAGAAAGGTTGGCCTGGGGTCACTTTCCGTGCCAAGGTTAATTTCGATCAGCTCGTCGACGGTGGCCTGGCCACCATCTTCAATTTTCGACGGGGCCGATAGCAAATCGACAAAGTCCTGATCTTCGCCCTCCTCAGCCTCGAGGATGCCGTAGGTCTCTCCTTGCTCGTCTTGACCCGGTGCCGAAGCGGCATTCACCTTGCATCCCTCCGGGGCTGCAATCGGTGGGCCTGTGGGGTTTCCTGGCCTGGAAGGGCACCAGGGTGCCCCGGAGTCTTCCAGGTAATCGTCATAGATGGCTTTGGTCAGGGACGAGGCCGTTGCATCTTCAGGAGCCTGGTGCTGGATGGAGATAGTGTAGACTCCCCTCCTGGGGCCACCCGTCATATGGGGACGCGGCGGAGCCACTACGTAGTCTCCCATTCTTAACTCATCCCTGTCAATCAGGTCTTGAGCTATGTCTTTGAAGATGTAACAATCTTCAATAGGGTGACCGAGTATCTCGTGATAGGGGCAGAACAACGGGTCACCGCTTCTCCGAACATCTTGAGGCCTCTTGGACCTCAAGAGGGAAACCTTGCCGTAGTGGCAGGCCCAATCAAAGATGCCTCGGGATTTTTCTCTTGGGAAGGAGTAGGGCTTCTACAACTTCTCTTGCAATGCAAGGCCTTGCCCAGCTGGCTGTCCAGCTGAGGGGCCCGCCGTATTCCTTGTCCTTATTGCTGACTGGACGGAGGTTTCGGGGCTGGTGGTTTGGGACCAAGCCACGTTTTCACCCCACGGGCAGAGGGAACCCTGGGTTAGGTCTGCCACCAGTGTAGCTAGTTTGGCCAATTGTGCCTTTAGCATCTCGATCTCTCGTTGCTGCCTATGGTATAAGGTGAGCATAACGGGGTCATATCGGGGAGGGCCTAAAACACGACCCGTACCTCCACTTCCTGCCTCGCCAACAGAGGGGGATGATGGAACCCTAATGATGCGGTCCCTCGAGGTCGACCCCTCGGAAGAGGGGAAGACCTTCCCCACGCACCTGCGGTGGAGGGGGTTCCAGAGGAATACTTCTTCATCTTGTATCTCTTCAGCCGGTGGCAGAGGTTGCCTATCGTGGCGGGCTCCCTGTGGGGCCGCAGCCTCGATGGGGTCGCTGTCGAGTGGAGCCGACACTGATATCACGTCGGCCTCATAGTAGTCTTCCGGTGAGAAGCCCAAACCCGGATGCTTGGTAATGCGTAGGAGCCTCCGGTCCAAGTTTGGCAGGTTCCACATCTTCTCGAACATCTCATTCCAGCTGGAGGGTTGATAAAGAGGGATCCTTTGTTTTCTGACTACCTTGGCCGCGTGGTCAGTCATATAGGGAAGCCCCGCAATTGGGACGTGCGGGTCATGGAGATTGTCAGGGAGTCGGTAATCATCCTCTCCTCTCACTGGCTGTTCTCTGGCCACATAGAAAATAGTGGGCGGGCCTTCAGGATTCGGCACCTCGAAGGTCCTTAAGCTACTTGGTCGCTGGGCAGTCGAGCTCTGTTATTGGCTTAATAATTTCTAGCGGGACCCTGACATCCTCTAGCAGGTCCTCAAGGCAAGGTGCCCCCAGTGTGGGATAGATGGCGAAGGGGAATGCCCTAAATATCACCTCTTCTTCTGTAATGAATGGCACATGCGGAGGAGCCACATAGCCCGGGGGTGGCGGAGGAAACCAGCCATCCGATTTTATCTTCTTCTTCCCTTTGTCCCGGGGAGCTTTAGAAGTTTACTTTGTCTCCTCCAGATATAGGTTAACATTTGACAGGTGACACTCAAACACCTCAAATGGGTGGAGGTCAGTAAAGATCTTGGCTTCTCTCCCCTCACAGGGGTACTTGATGCATTGGTGCAAGGTAGATGGCACCACTCTATTCTGGTGCAGCCAAGGCTGACCGAGCAATGTCTTGTAGGAGGTGTTGGAGTTGATGACATGGAACTGGACCATGGTAATGAAGTCGCTGAAGGCCAGGTCAAACTCTGCAACCCCCATGGGCACCTCACACTTCTGGTTAAAACCAGCATTCTTGACACTCTTTACTTCGACCAGGTGAAGGTTGAAGTAGTGCTTCTGGTATACCCAGTAGGGGAGTATGTTAACTGCTGCCCCTGGGTCGATCAGGACCCTATTGATAGGCTGGCCATTCAACTGCCCTTTCATATAGAGCGACCTGTTGTGACTGCAAGTGGGCAAGAGCATGTCGTCCTCTGTGAAGGCCACGGCCACCTCCGGGGACATCTCCGCCAAGCATGCTTCAAGGTGCGCTAGCATCTAGAGTGCGGCAATGATGGCTTGCCGTGTTTCTTCATCCAGGGATAGCATCTCCCAGACGGTAAACTGAGCTGGAATCTTCTTGAGATGCTTGAGTATTTGGTCGACAGCCCGAACCTTGAGCAGTTTCATTTCTTCAGCCTTGTCGCATCTGCCCCCAGCCTGGGTCTGGGGCACCGGGTCAGAAGGTGACTCCTCCGTTGGATCTGGCATAGCTACCTCAGCCTGTGGGACCTGCTAGACTTCCTCTTTTTCCTTCATAAATTCGGCAAGGTTAAGGATGCCGTCAAATTATTCTACTAGCTGGGATGGGACCGCTACCGGTAGGGTCGGAGGGTTACTCACAGGCAGAGCCAGGCGACTGCTAGCCCCCTTGGTTGGCCGGGGTCCTTGCGGGTGCACCTGACTTTCTATGCGGGCCCGAAGGAATTCGGCGAAGGAGGGAGCGCCCTGACTTTTCAACTTCTCGAGATAAAGACCCGACGGTGGGGGGATCTCCGCGCCTCGAACCTCGAGTTTGGGGACTTGGTAGGGCTGCTCGCCTCTTAGCATGATATTGCAGTTGTCCTGAGGAGGGTGTCCCCATTTCTTCCCCGACCAGGTGGCATGTCGGAAGGTGGATGCTTCGACCTAATTCACCTCTGGCGGGTCGCAGGATACTTCATCGTCCTCCTCCTCCAGAGAGAGGGCGGTGTCGAACAGCGCTGAGAGGGTGTTGCAGGAGACGATGACCCCCTTTCTCTTCTTACCTCTAGATCTTCACTTTTTCTTCTTCTTTTCTGCAATAGCCGATGGCTGCTCTTGAGGGAACTTACCCCACAGAGGAGGCTCTTGCTCTACTTGGGCTTCTACTTCGAGGGTCAGCTCGAGGGATTCGAACTCCTCCCAGGGGACATATTCTTTCAGCTTAATAGGCTAGATCTCAGGCTGTTCATAATCTTCGAGCCCATCAATGATGGCCTGGAGTCTCTCAACCGTCGGGTTGACTTCTTTGTGGATCCGTCTCTTGCCTACTGTGAGCATCAATTGCTCGATCGACTGCTAAATAGATCCGCTCCTTATCTTCCCAGTTTAGTTTTCGGCGAGTGCGTGGTTGCATCGGGCAAGGATTTTTTTAAATTGGTGATCTATTCAACCCCTCCCCTTCTAGCTCACCGTTCTTCTGAGTTATCATATTGCAGGTGTGACAACCAGATTTTATGAATTTCATGGAATAAGAATTGAATTGAGGTCTAGATCTTGGGTCTCCAAATGTGTTAGATTGGGTATGGGAGATACCCACGTTTGGCTGTCTGTGCACCTTTCTTTTATTATTGAACCAATTTTTCTTTTCGAAATGTCCAGATGAACTGCGTTGACCTGATTTAGTAGCAGATTTCTTATGATGATTTTGAAGATTTCTTTTCTGATTTTTGATGTTCTGACTTTGACTCTGGGAAACTTGAGTTTTGGGAGTTTTGAGCTGAGGAACACTTTGCCTCGATTGCTCTTCCATGATTAACTTGCCCTTCCCTTTTTCAAGATGGAATGTGACAGTTTTTAATTTAAAAGCTCTCTTCTCCATGGGATTAAATCTCAATCCTTCTTTTCTAAAATTCACCTAGGTACCTAGGATGGCATCTAAGTTGGACTGTCCCTGGGTTAATTTCTCTAGATCAGATTGTTTATCCTTTAGCTCTTCTTTAACTTTTTAAAGATTTTTCTGTAACTCATCATTGGCAGCTTTTATTGCTTTATACTTTTCTAGATTAAGTTGCTTCTCTTTCTCATATTCTTCACATTTTAAACTAGCATAATTCAGCTATGTTTGAAGGACATTATTTTCCTCCTCTGAGCTTTCCAATTCTGAGTGATTGGTTTCAAAGGATTCAGCTTGTTTCTTTAGTTTTCCATTTTTAGCTTTTAGTGCTTCCAATTCCTTGTTAACAAGATTATCATGAGTAAGATCATTGATCTTCTTATTTAGATACTTGTTCTCCTTTTTGAAAACTTCATATCTTTCAAATAAATCAATGTATGTCTCTTCCCAATCTTCAACAGATAAATGTTATTCTTCCTCATTTCTGTTGATTAGGCAAAAGTCATCCTCATCTTCTGATGGGGAAGAGCTTTCTACTGTTTACCCCTTGTAAAAGAAATGAGCAATAACATCGTGTGCATGATTAGATCAAAAACCGTTGAGTGCTTTGAAAGTAGCATCTTCTTAATTGATGCATATTATAGGAATTTGCGTCTTTCCAAAGGGACGCAAATTAATATAGGTCAGCTATATAGGCGCGAATTGACTTATCATTATTGAATAATTTGGAAAATTATGTGTAATAACACCCCTGGGATAGACGCGTATTATAGAATATGCGCCGCTCTATGTGAACGCATATTAATACACGTCACGTCTACCCCTTTGACATTATTTACTATTTAATATTTTAGTAAAACTAGATATTTCTTGAAATTAATGAGATGCTATTTTTAAGAATTGACGACAACTGCTTCTGACACAGATTCTTCCAATAGAGTTTTCACTAAGTTTTAATCCATATCGTAGATCGTCCTTGGTACTGTTGTCTCACAGCTGAGACATAGTCCCTATTTTCTGTGCTTTTCACGTTACACCCTATTTCTTGGGGAAGGAAGGACCCTTCGTTGGGAATCCCTCTTGTTAGATTAGAATTTTTTTCTCCAAGATCTCCATAAGACCCCGACATTAAAGGATTCCCTCTTCGATCACAAGGTTAATTATACCTTAAAAACCCTAAAACATGTTCTGGTCATGTCACTTTGAAGAAACATAACACCTAGCCTTCATGGAGCGCCAAGACTTGGGTGTTCTGTGAGAGTCCTAAAACTATCCAAACACTATGAAATTGGTGTCTAGGGTAGTCATCACAAATTCTAGAATTAGTGTCCATGATAGTGACGTGAATTCTTCGTGCATGCATTGTTCACAGGAATTAGCGACTGGAGCAGAAGTCACAAATTCTTGAATTCACGGCGACCTGAGTGGATGCCAATTTTTCGAAACTCTCGCATCTTGCAGCTTTAAATGATAGATTTCTCAGTATTTTCCCTATTTTCATGGCTCTATCCTTGAACTCTAACGTCTTCATAGATCTTCCCAAGTATTCCTACAAAAGCTTAATCCTTGGAATTCTATTGACTATTAAATAAAGTGGATTTCTAGATATTTACATAGGAGCTTTGATCCATAACCTCAACGCCTTAGGATGTGCAGGAACAAGGGCTCCCTTCCGGTGAGTAATTCGAGGTCTAGGATCAAGTCAAGAGGTAGGTTGCCTCATGATCGGCTTAAACATGATGTTAGGAACAAAACCCTCTATTCCTTCTTGTTTTCATGTATCATGCACATCGTATTGTAAGTTTTACCTTGATCACGCATTAGATCTCTAGTTCATATTGTCCATGCAACTTTAATGAAAAAGATAATAACTTTGGATACTTTCATGCCTTGTCATGAATTACATACATGATACATGTTTTCTCTTTTAGTTTCCTAGCGGTTGCATCTTTATTTTCCATAGAAAAGGGTCCAGCAAGGTCGGATCCATTTCTGTTTGATGACAGAGTGATAGCGGTCCATCAGAAACTACGACATCAAGTAGCGGTCGCCTGACCATCCGCAATTTCCATAAGGCGGTCGTGGGAGAACAACGATCTGTCTGCTATTCATACCAAATAGTGATCAGATCAAACTTCATGTTTCCTATTATGTATGGTAGTTTCTACTGTATTTCATGCTATTATGTTTTCTGCTATATCAAGTTTTAAAGGGTATTGTCTTGTTGCCATATCATGTTTTAAATGCTTATTTTCACATATTCTAATTTCACATCAAAACCTTATAGTTTTGTACTAAAGGGGTTTTCACTTTTGATGGAAATTCTTATACATCAATCTATGTTTTGACACGTTCACTCTTATCTTCTGTCTTTCTTCGTTACTTGTACATAGTCCGTACTCCGGTACGTTGCTATTAGTCACTTGCACTTGATAGGAACACCCTCTTGGACATTGAATGTCTCTCCGCCAGATATTCCTTCTATCGGACTAGGTATTCGTGTTTCAAAGTCTCCGTAAGTCTCTGCGAGTTTGGGATTCCCACTAGGACATCGAGCTCTAAGGCCATGGTTCTTCTTTGCTTCAATCCGGTCAATTCGGGCTTCAATGATATCTAGCTCGTTACACATGTTTTTGATGGCAGCGTTAAATCGGTCCATGGGTACTTGGGATGTCTCCTTAGGGTGGTCGTGCAAAGGGGCAAAGGAATACATGTTGCCAGGGAGACCCAAATGCCAATGCCCTAGGACTAGACTCCCAATGTAATGCAGGCTAATGCAAAAGAAAAGAAAATCAAATCATATAGAATGATGCAAATACAAATACTAGATGAAGAATAAAACCAATAAGCAAGTTAATCACATGAACAGTATGCAATAGTGATATGCCACAATGGTATGAACAGTGATGTGCACCTTTTTTTTGGAATAGTGATAAATACAAAATGACAGAAACGTGATATGCAATGACATTAAATGTACTGAGGTACACTGAATGCCCTGAGGAAGCACAAGATGTATAAATGTGATATGCAGATAATGACAAAGAGATCATTATGCAACGGGATACAACATGCTGTGCAATATGCAAATATGATGTGAATGGGATAGAATGTGATATGCAGTAAGGGAGAATAGCATGCAGCAAAGAAAGTGAAAGTGAGATGTAAATGTAATGGGGAAACACAGGCTATGAATATGCCATACAACTAATGCAACAGGGAGACTATGACTACAAATATGCAACAAGATTCCACAAATGAGTTTACTGGAAACACAACAGATTATGCTAATAGGGGATCACGGAATTCACAACGGACGCAACAGATAATACAACATGAATATGGTATGCAACAGAGAATGGGGATGAATGTGCAACAGGATGTGAGACGAGATATAGGTATAATACGTAATGAAACAATTGAATAGGTGATGAATGCAACCAGATATATATAAAAAAGATAAAAGAGATGCAGTGAATGCCTCAAGGTATGAAACGGGATGGAATTATGTGAAATTATGTGAAAACAAAGAGTCACTGAACGAGAGATTATGTGAAAACAAAGAATGGATGCCCGGAGGTATGGACGTTAATTTCTTTTAGAAATGGTCGGAGGTTTAATAGAATGCAGGAATGCCAATTGGGACAAGAAGGGGATATAACAACACTCTCAAACTCCCACAGCAATCAGAACATCATGGCATGCTCTATTTTTTTTATATAGGATAATAGAAGTGGAATTTTTACAAAACCTACCAAACTAGTCAAT
The DNA here is from genome assembly GCA_024336825.1 of Amorphophallus titanum. Classification (NCBI taxonomy): domain Eukaryota; kingdom Viridiplantae; phylum Streptophyta; class Magnoliopsida; order Alismatales; family Araceae; genus Amorphophallus; species Amorphophallus titanum. The sequence continues at coordinate 88,799 of JANBPO010007276.1, read as the reverse complement.
CAATGTGGGGGTGTACAGGTGGTGTGCAAAAGAATGAGAACGGAAGGGAAGGAGAGTGCACCGTGGGTACAAAAAAAGAGGTGGCACACGTGGGTGCCCTCAGACGTCCCTCAAGACATATTGTTCTTCAGCTGATGAGGTGAGGCTACGTTGACTGACCTCCCAAGGCTAGGCATCTGATGGGGCTGCGGTGGGTTCATCCTGTGCTTGCCCATTTGTATTTCACCTTTTCGGATCAGGCTTTCAATAATATCTTTGAATATATATTAGTCTCCTATGGCATGCCCCCTCTGTTGATGGTAACGGCAGAATTGAGGACCATCTTTCCATCTAGTGTTGCTCGGCCTCTTGGGCTCCGAGAGGACAATCTTGCCGCATTCGCGGTCCCAGTCGAAGAGCATTTGAGTTCTCTCCTTAGGGAAGCAATATGGTTTCTTCATCTTGTCCCTCACGAGGGCTGCTACTTGATAGATGTGTTCGAAGAAGAGCTAGCTGCCTCTCTTGCCTTTTGCCTTTTGCTTTGCAAAGGTCTGAAAATCAGTGTCTTGCATTTCTTTTTACTTCGGTTGTCCCTTAGTCGGCTCGTTCTCTTGAATTGAGGTAGCCACGACCGGATGATATTTTGCTAGAAAGACTTCAATGTCTGCCACCATATTATTCAGTCGACTGAAGGACTTGACTTCGAGGCCAACCATCCTTACCTGAATTTATGTCTTCAGATTGCACTTGCATATTTAGATAGCGTCTTCATAATTTTGCGGATGCCGACATCTTGCGTAGAGATTCCCTCATCGTTAGACATAGTCCGAAGCGAACTCGTCCTCTCTTTGCTTGGTTTCATATAACTCTGCCTTGGTGACTTCCTCCTCGGCTGACTCTGTTTCAGCTGCCTGCTCCATACTTGGCTCATTCATTTCTGACGTAGCTATTAAATTTGGGTGCAGGTCGACCGGGCCCAAACCCATCTTTCTCATCTTTTTCTTCATTGTTTTGATTTCCTGGCATAGCTCCATCATTAGAGCGAGCATAGGTTGGTAGGGGCCAGGGTGGAGGTAGAAGGCCCATGTTGATTCGGCCTTGTGGGCACAAAACATATCTCTTCATTTTCTTCTTCTTTCACTGTCTGGCTCGTGTCAGATGATGCCGACAATGTAATGCAAGAGAAAGTAATGCCCTATCTCTTAATTCTTGATTTCGTTTTCTTCTTCACATGTGTAATATAAAAAAATAAAAAAGATGTATACCTACATGAATAATCGATAGGTAATGAATAATAAATAAAAGATATGAGAATATACGGGTGATCTATTCCTACAACTTACAAAGAGTAGGTAAATACCTACGATATCGTATGCAGGCATTATTAGTAGGCAGTTCAATATATCTATCTATTCCTACGGGTCAACTAAAACCATAGGTAAAACATACCACTTACCTATGTCATTGTCAGGACGTAGTTCAATATGGCTATTTATTCCTACGGTACTATCGAACTGTAGGTATGACATACCGATTACTTACGCCATTATCAATAGGTAGTTCAATATGCCTATCTATTCCTACGGTGCTACAGAACTGTAGGTATGACATACCAATTACCTACGACACTATCAGTAGGGAGTTCAATATGACTATCTATTCCTACGGTGCTACCAAACCGTAGGTATAAGATACCAATTACCTACGACTTTATCAGTAGGTAGTTCAACATGGCTATTTATTCCTATGGTGCTTTCGAACCGTAGGTATGACATACCAATTACCTACGACATGATCAGTAGGTAGTTCAATATGGCTACCTATTCCTACAGTACATATACCTATGACAGTGACAGTAGGTAACAAAATATCCTAAAAAATCATAGGTATAGGCCCATAAATACTAACGACTTACAAAAGCATAGGAAACGGTCGTAGGTAAAAACTAGTTTTCCCGTAGTGAGAGAATATGGGTTCTTCCTGTCCTCACTCTCGGCCGGCCAAGAATGGGGAGCTCTGCGAGTCAGTGATGAAGTTCTTGCAAATTAACTAGTAAACAGAAGGAAATCGACCATTAGACTGAGAAGAGGTAGTATATGCTCAAAGGGGAAAAGAAACATGCAAATGGGGTCAGTCGTACTGGGAAGGGGGATGGCCGAGACTTTCGACCATCCACCTTCCCTATGTTTTAGGAGAAAACAACTTTAAAAATAGGGAGCTAGGAAGATCTAGTATCATGCAATATAGTAAAATAAATTAAAATATAGCAAGAAAAAGAAAAAGGGAAGAAGGACGAGTTTGCCCATTAACAGATAGGAGACGGCCAACTATGTGGCCGTTCAAATACCCCACTATTGATTTATTTGTCACTTCAGCGGGCCGCATTAGTTATTTGATAAACAATCTGAAATGGTCTTCATTAGAAGGAGAAATTCTCAATCTTCTATTGGAGAATGAAATATTAGATGATATTCTATTCACCCGACGCCAACTATATGCCAATCCACCAGCTCGAGAATGCCTGATAAAATTCTTACAAACTTCTGCCTGGGAAACAGACTTGTGTTTGTTTTTCCAAAGATATAATTTTTCCGAACCTGGCAATTTAAGGCGCTATCTCGATGAAGAGTTAATAATGGAAGATCCTGCCGAAGAACTCACCTCTGTCTCATCACTTTGACAACTTTGTTCTTTGGTCAAGGAATGTCGCAGTTGCTCAAAGAAAGTCGTCAGATTCTATCCCACTCATAGTAAATTACTCCAACAATTATCAAAATAATGTTGGAAATTACAAGTGTAACCATCTGTATCGTTACGGTTTGAATATACAATAGGCATGTATGATAAAGTTGTACACAGTACCCCGGACGTGCCGTCGGACTTAAACTCTTGTCTATAAGCCAAACGCGTCGCCGAAATTAAACTTCAGTTTTAGCACCAGCTGCATTATTGATCCAGACGTGCCGACGGATGTAAAGCATATTGTATAACGACTGGCTATATATTAAGAACTCGAGGCTTCCATTTGGGGCATCAAAGTTTGTTCATCAAATAGCTCTCTTCCCTCTCTTCTTGTGAGTTTGTGCTCCCTCGAAGTCTCTCGAAGACCCCCTTGTGTGCTGCTTCCTTAATTGGTATCAGAGCCTAGGTAGAGTATCAAAGGGCATTAAGTTGTTCCAGGTACTATCCAGTGACTTACAGTTTCCATCCGTAAGTCTTTTGTGCTCCACTTTGCTTCAATGGCTGCTCCCCACCGTGAATCTCTCTTGAACATCCCATCGCCCAAGAATATCAAAACTTTAATTCTATGGCCCCTCTCGTTCATAATGGATATGAATAGGAGATTCTCGCTTTGACATCCCTTAGAACATTGGGATAAAGAGTCACCACAAGCCTACATACTAGGGCTGTCAATGGGCCGGGCCGGCCCGATAGGCTCGCGGGCCTGGCAGCATTAAAAATATGTATTTCACATCCCAGTTTATTTTTAAAAATATTCATGATCGTGCAGATTCTAATCTAGCTTACACCATACAATTCTTATGTACCTCTATAATTGTTCATTGACTCTCATTAATTGCCAAGCATACCTATGAATACATACAAGTAATTGTGATTATTCCCTAGTTGTGACTTCACTAACCTCTAAGTAATAAAATGACGGACCTACTCCATATTAAACTTAGTAAGGTTTGACGAGATCAAATGAGTTTTAAATATAAATTTATTTATTTACATTTATTAATACTTTCAATAACATCTTTTAAGAATATTCCTTCAAAGTTGATGACATAAGAGGACTGGGGTAAACATGGTGAACGACTTGCGGAAGGGTAGCGTATCCACTCGCCTCCGAATACCAATGATCTACGGCACTGATGCCGTCCATGGGCACAATAATGTCTACAAGGCGACAATGTTTCCTCACAATATAGGGCTTGGTGTTACAAGGCAAGGATTTAAGTTTAACATGATGATCCAGCTAGATCTCTTATAAGCCTCTTTGATCGATTCATTCCCTTAATCACCAGTCTCAGGAAAAACTAATTAATGCTGATCTATCTCCATCTTCCCTCCCCCTCCTTCCCCCCAACATTGTGTTGACATGATGTTTTGTAGGTTTAGCTTAAACTCCAAAAATGGACTCCATCTCATGCATGCATGTCTTTGTTTTTGTTTTTTATAAGTTTGCTACTCTTACTCATGCTCTTGCATGGTATTTAATTACCTTATTATCAATCTCATTTCTACTAGGGATCCCGAGCTTATCGAGAAGATTGGTGCTGCAACCGCCCTTGAGGTCAGAGCAACAGGTGTTAACTACGTATTTGCTCCATGTTTAGCGGTAAGAATCAACTCGTGTCTCTTACTTCACTAACATTAATATGCACAATTTTTGTACATTTTATGACCACAATTGCTTGGGTTGGGTTGGGTTCACATCAAGACATGAATGAAGTCTCAGAGGAATTATTTGAATCAAACTCCACATATCATACATGACCACAGGTTAGAACTATGTGATTCTTGTTCGCCGAGAAGTTTGGGAAAGTGAAAAAGGGTCCTGCAATTGCGACAGTTGCTGGAGCGGGCCATCGATGCGTTGCCCGATACCTATCGTGAAACGTTCGTGCTGCGTGAGGTGGAGGAGATGCCCGTGGCCGATGTCGCGCAGTGCCTCGACATCGAAGAAGGCGCCGAGCAGATATTGCTGGCGGAGCAGCGGGACGCCGTCGACGATGCGGATCGGCACCACGCCGACGGCCCCGCCCCGGCTATCGGAGCGAAAGCCGCGCAGCCGCCTGCTCCGCCTTGTGCGCTGCGCCATCCTCGCCGATCGCGCGATACAGGCCAAAGCCCGCGAACAGGGCAAGCAGTACGGCAAACAACAGTTGCGATGGCGGCAGCAGGCTGATGCACACGGCAGCAATGGTGGCGCCGACGATGGTGCCGGCAATGCGGTCGATGCAGCGCCACAGCGAAACTTTCAGGCTGCCGCGCACCACCGCATAAGCGCTGATCGCCACCCACCAGCGATCCTTCAGCGCGAACATATCGGCCAGCAGCACCGACAGCACCACCGAGCTGACGGTTTCCGCGCTGAGCAGGGCCCGCGGTCCCCACGGACGCAGTTGCTTCAGTTCGTCGCGCACGCCCACGGCGCTGAGGCGGAAGAAGCGGATGATGCGGTCCTTGACGCCTGTATCGAATGTCATGCTGGCGATCGCCCCGAAGCTTGCCCATCATAGGCCGAAGCGGCGGGGCGATGCCCACGGGCGGTGTTCCGTCGCACCACCACCGCAAGGGATAAACTCACTGGCCCAGCGATGCTAGAAGAGGGGACGCCATTGACGCCGAGCAAGCGCACGCCGTTGGCCGAGCCTGATGCCACGCGGAACACGCGTATCTGGCTCTTGGGCTGGCTCGGTGCGGTCGCTCTGATCGGCCTGCTGAATGCGCTGCATCGCTATTTCAATGGCATAGCCAGTCATTTTCCGGTGCGCTTCAGCGCCAATCTGATCGAGGAGATGACCGGTAGCCTGAGCTTCGGCGTGCTGCTGCCGGTGCTGATCACCGCCCTGCGCCGCATCCGTCATCTGCACAGCCGCTGGACCCGTTATGGCTGCCACCTGGTGCTGCTGGTGGTGTTGTCGCTACTGCATACCAGCTTGATGGGTCCAAGCCCAGCAACTCCATGCCAACCTCAGTCGTCCCGAGCTCCGGCACCGAAGCAACCTGCTTCGACCCTGCATCCGCGATCGACACCAGGGTCGGCCGGTTCGCGGCTCGCCACCTGAACGACAGGTCCAACATCTCCGCAGGCGGGGCGTCCAGGTTGTCGCGGATCATCACCGCGTTCTCGAACGTTCGCAACAGCGCTTCGCCGTACACGGTGTGCTGCTTCTCCACGTCGGCCACGATGTCCTCGCGGGCCTCGCGCTTTGCGTCAGCAGACTCCGCGTTGTCCGTCGAAATACCCAGCGAGGAGATCGGGACGCCCGTTTCCCCCGAGAAGTCATTAGCGAGCTTCCGGGCAATCGCGATATGCGGCTCAGGCGACTCCGACCGGATGATCTCCAGCTCCGGGGTATCCCCGTCCTCATCCTTCGACAACGTGTTCAGTCTCCCCAGCAGGAACGACCAAAACGGGACAACCTTGCCGTCCTTGTCCTTGAACGAATCCTCGTCGGCGCCCAGAAGGAGCAGCTTCATCGACGTGAACAGCTCCGAATGGACCTCGAGCCGCGAACCCGCACGCACCGCACGATTCGTCAACGAGATCACGGGGCGGTCGATCCGCGAACGGCCGAACGGACGATCGGTCGACGGCCGGAACGGAAGAACCTCCATCGGAGTCCGTCCGAGTCGGTGCGGAATCACGTCCGCCACATACCAGCCCTTTGCGCCCTTCACGCACACCACGTGCTCGGTCGGCGTCAGGATCGTCATCTCCACCGGCAAGCCAACGTTGTCGATCTCCGAGACGATCAGCCCCGCCTTCAACGCCCGACGCCGCCGATCCCACAGACCCGTCGCCCACAACGCCGAATGGAACATGATCAACGCGTCCGGCTCACCCGCCGACACGTCACCAGGCGTCGTCGTCACGAACGAACACGACTGCGCGACACCCGACGCCACCGCCTGCGGGAACTCCACCCGGAAACGGTTGTCATGCAGGACACGCTTCAGCTCGAACGGGTCGGCTTCGCCGCCGGGTACTTGCACCCGCTCGAACACGATCCGGTTCGCGATCTCATAGACTGCCTTCTCCGGCCACCCCACAGTGAAGTTTTAGTTAATAGTCATGATTTTCCTGTCGATCTGGCGTCTATGGAAATGAAGGACTATGATGTGATCCTAGGAGCAGATTGGTTAGCTAGGCATGGAGCTAGCGTCCATTGTAAGTCAGAATCAGTATTTTTTTATGGATGCCCTTGGCTTTTCTTTTCTGGCTCTAGGCATTGTAAGGTCGTTCCACTTATTTCGACACATCAGGCTGATAAGCTATTAAAAAGGGGTGCCAGGTGTTCTTGGCTCTGGTCACTTTGACCGATAAGAAGGAATTGAAGTTAAAGGACTTCCCTATTGTCTGAGATTTCTCTGATGCATTTCCTGAAGATTCATTGGGTCTTCCCCTAAAAAGGGAGGTACTTTTCTCTATTGACTTAGTTCTCGGGGCTATGCAATATTCCAAGGCTCCTTACCGTATGTCCCCTGTTGAGTTAAAGGCGTTGAAGGAGCAATTGCTAGAGTTGTTGGAAAAGGGTTTCATCCATTCGAGTACATATCCATGGGGAGCTCTTATTCTTTTCAAAAGGAAGAAGGAATGTTCGTTAAGGCTATGAATTGATTATCGCTAGTTGAACCAACTTACCGTTAAAAACAAGTACACATTAGTGAGGATCGATGAGCTGCTCGATCAGATATCTAGAGCACAATTTTTCTCGAAGATTGATCTCAAATCAAGATATTATCAACTAAACATCAAGGGTGATGATATCTTTAAGACGACGTTCTGAAGTAGGTATGGGCATTTTGAATTCATTGTAATGTCTTTTGGACTAACGAATGCTCCTATAGCTTTCGTGTAGTTGATGAACAGTGTGTTCCGGCCCTACTTAGATAAGTGGGTCATAGTATTTATCGATGATATTCTTATATATTCCAAAAGTAAGAAAGAGCATGAGGAAAACTTGAAGATGGCTTTGCAAATATTAAGAGATTATCACTTGCATGCCAAATTTAGTAACTGTGTGTTTTGGTTGCAAGAAGTTTCTTTTCTGTGTCATATCATTTCCAAAGATGGTATTGCAATAGATCCTTCCAAGGTGGAGGCAGTAAGAAATTGGAAGAGACCTATGAATGTGACTGAGGTTGGAAGTTTCTTAGGCCTACATAAGGCACGAACCGGCGGCGCCCCCCCATCCAGAACAACAAGCCGAGCAGGCTGCCGTTGGCTTCCTCGAACGAAACCACGCGATCGAGAAACCGGCGATTCACGGCAAACACATCCACTCCGCCAGGCGGCACGTCAGCCTGCACGAAACGGCGGTAAATCCACCAGAACGTGCCCGCCGCGAGCTTCGATGCCCAGGGGTCGTTGCGCGACTCGCGCTGGCCGAACACCACGTCCACGTCGCCCTTGTCCAACTCGTGGAAAAAGCGGGCCACCAGCTCCGGCGGTTCCTGCAGATCCGCAGCCATCACGGCAGCGCAATCACCGGACGCATGGATCAACCCTTCACGGATGGCGGCAAACGATCCGAAATTGCGCGAAAGCACGATGACCTTGGCCGGCACTCCGGCACCTGGCAGCAACTCGCATAACCGGGCGTAGCTGGCATCAGGGCTGCCATCCACCACAAAAATCACCTCAAGCCGCTGCTTCAGTTGCTGATGGATGCCACCGACGGCTTCGACCAGGTCAGCAATGGAACCCTCATTCCGGTAAACCGGAATCACCAGGGAATAACGCGGGGTCAGAAATGATTGCATGCGTCGATCACCTGCTGCACTTCGCTATCGGCGAGCTCGGGGAAACACGGGAGTGTCAGCACTGTCTCACAGCTGCGCTCCGTCACTGGCAGATGAATACCGTCAAAGTGCCCCCGATGGCAGGGCTGGCGATGGTCGGCAATCGGGTAATGCGTTTCGGACTGCACTCCACACGCCGTCAGATGCTCACGCAACGCGTCGCGTCGCGGTGAATGCACGACGTAAAGGTGCGCCACATATTCCGCCCCCGCTTCCTCGGGAACGAGAATATCCGGATGCCTGATCTCGCGGGAATAACGATTGGCGATCTCGCGCCGTCGCGCGTTCCAGCCATCCAGGCGCGGCAACATGATCCCGAGCATCCCTGCCTGGATTTCATCCAGCCGGCTATTGCGTCCACCCACAAGGCCATTCGTGTATTTCTGCGTCCAGCCGTACTGACGCAGCTGGCGCACACGTTCCGCCACGTCCCCGCGTCGCGTAATCACGGCACCGCCATCACCGAGGGCCAAGCAAGGTTAAAGTATAGACGTAAGTTTGACATTTCATGTAATGAGAATGTACTAGCATGTATCGAGAATGTACTTTTCATAACCATGTAGGCTATGTACTAGAAAGTCATGTAACAAGCAAGTATAATTTCATGATGAGCCTCGTGGATTTCACTAGTTTATAAAAAAAGTACTCCCAACGCAATACGATGCTAGTGTTTATCATACCCCATGGTTTATAGTATGTTTCCAGCCATCTGCCAAGGGGGCTAACGTGGAGCCCTTGGACACCGTCTGTTCCCACCCTTGCATCTTTAAGTTATAAATCAAGCTATTTCTATGAGAAAATAATAATATTTGCCAATAATGTGAGTTTCAACAAATAACTTCATGATAGTAAAAATCAAGGTAGGAATGCACCAAATATGAATATGAGAGTTCAAGAAAGATTTAATGACATGGTCATGCTACGGGAGGAATCCAGCAATATAATGGTATATTTTCATAATTCCATAGTACATTAATGACTTATGAAGAAGTTGTTAAACCCCAGATAATCATAGGGCTATCTGCACAAGATGTGATCAACCCTTGAGTCAAAAACCCGGGGTTGGAATGAGTTAGATAGAAAGCGATCGAGTCAGGACCACTTTCATGAAGTAGAAGTCGAGTAAAGACCATCTTTAGATAGAGTCTACATCAGAAAGAAAGAAAGGTCGATGTAGGAATCACCTGGCAGAAAACAGTCATACCAGGACCACTACCATCAGGTGGCGGTCGCCTAGAGGCCACAATCTGTCCAAAGTGCAGAAAATGCCAAAAAACTCAAGTGCTTTCTAGACCAATGAGTTTTAGGGTACAACCAGCTCGGTGTCCTAGTGGGAATCCCAAGCTCGCGGAGGCTTATAGAGGTCTTGAAACATGATCACATAGTCCGGCAAAAGGAATATTCGATAAAGAAGATCTCAAGTCCAAGAGTGTGTTCTTATCAAGTGCAAGTGATCTAATAGTAACGTATCGGAATACGTGCTATATGTAAACTTATAAAATAAAAATAAGGTGAGAAGGGAATGCGCCAAAACATAGATCCAAGTGAACACAAGTCATGAAAATTTCTTTACATACAAAACAGAGGGTTTAAACTCTGAAAATTTTGATGTAGATTGCCCGCGCCTGCCTGAGCATCGACATGGGCTACGATTTGTAGAGCTTGGGTGAGTCCCGCAATAGTTTGTTGCATCTCATCCCAGTTGACACGGTGAGCCATTATGAGAATGAGGTACCTAAGAAAAGGAACAATTTGTTAATTCCTACAGAATTGAGAGGGATTAAACTAGAGATAATTTCTAAATAACTATCTCACTCCGGGCTCTACCCAATTCTCTCATAGTTGGGGAAATTTCGTCCTAGTTCATAGGTGTGGGTCCTTAATTCTTGGACTTAGCCTATGACATGACATTCTCCTAGGACTTACTTGTGCCTAGGCTCTGATACCAACTTAACTGTCACCTCCCGAGATATGGGTACAATGGAAGATGTTCGAGGACGTGAGCAGTCGGCAATACGCCTCAAGCTAGCAATATAATCACAGCACAATCATTCTCCATAAGAACACAATGTGATGTACTAAAATTCTCAACTTTATTGAAAATAATCAAATTACAATATTCTTGAGTATTGACTCATTTAACATCAATATTTTCTAGACTCCAAAAAATGGAAAAGTACAACATAAGACTCGACTAGACTTGGGACTTTTCTACATCTTCTCTTGACCATCAATCATCACTCTTAGACCCATCACTAGCATAGTCCGAATCCGACCCGCTATCAGTTCTTGAAAAGATTGGAAAAGTAGGGAATGAGCACACTTTCCCAGTAAGTATCTTCGTATCAACATGAATGCATAATTTAAGTAATTAATATTTTAGCTCTAGAATATAAGATAAAGAAATCTGATTAAAACGTGCGATTTACAACCCAAGTAACAAAGTAACAAGTCTTGAGCAAGATATGTGAATATGGTCGAGCAAGAGTTCAAATAAAGATGTAAGTTGGCCTTTCATTAATGAGAATGTACTAGCATGAGCAAGAATGTACTTTCATAACCATAAGGCTATGCACTAGAAAGTCATGTAACAAGAATGTACTAATAAACATGAAATCTCACAAGATGGCCTCGTGGATTTTCACCCGTTTATAAAAACAGTACTTCCAGCATAATGTGATGCCAATGTTCAAACCCTATGCTCTGCAACTATCCATACTGTTTTCACCTAATATGACTCTCCCCCATGTCAACTTCAGATATGCGAACAAGTATTTGCTTTCACTCTACAATTATCAGTACTGTTTTTACCTAATCAGAATCTCTCCACGCCACCTCCAGGTATGGGAACAAATATCTGCTTTCCTTTTGGACCCCACATATTTGGATGCATAGTATTTTATAGAACATGATTCCTGTTTCCCCCAAGACTAGTCAGCCCACTCAAAAGAAGTTTCATAAACTAGTAGAACGATACTGCTTCGTCAAAAGAACAACACATTCCTGATGTAGATTGCAGATGTTCTAATACATCGACATTGATTACCGAACACCTCTAGAGAAAACTTAACAAACTGGGCATGCCAATTTGCCAGATATCATGGCAGCATCCCGTCGATATTTTCTAAGCTTTATACTTTATGTTTTCTCTATATTCCATTAAGCTTCTCTAGAGCTAGTCTTAAACTTCCTGAAAATCCAATCAATAACATGACTTTTTGCAATTGAAGTGGGTGCGGCTTTTCTATAGATATGGATGTCTGTTCTGTCTCTTGAATGGAATAATGACGGCTGAATATGCAACGCATATCTGCTACGTGGGGATTCTTGCTAGACCATCCACATAATGCACTCATCCACAACACTGCAGCAAAAATGTAGTTAACAAATTAGTCTTTTGTGTCAGGGCATTGCGATGGATAAATATTTTTAAAGGATCTAGACCCATTTAGGTTTAATAATCTATAACAAACATCGTGTTAAAGTTATTTGAAGGTGAATCTTCATAAAATTTATTGCAGAGCACCTTCCAAAATGTTAAGCACAACAAACTATAAAAAAAGAAAGACGATAGTTATGATGATTTGCATCTTGAATGTCTTTAAAGAAAATGAACACAAGACATATCCATGCGCCAAATTGCACTTTCTTTAAAACAAGTTTCAAAAGAGAATGACATTTCAAGGAAGAAATTACATACTTATAGATATGTATAAGGTCATCTTCTGAGGGGCCAGAAATTGGCTGTTTTTTAAGGATGTACTCTAGTTAGGTGTAACTTTTTTAAGATACTAGTTATAAGATGAATATGAACAGCCCAAATTGCACCCCTTGCTAATAAAAGATCATGTCCCACGGAAGGAATTAGAACAGCTTTTGCTAGAATAAAAAAGGCAGACAAAGTAGCAAAAGAAGATGACAGTTTGTTTTGGGGGCAGGGACCAGCCAAGGAAAAGCAAAAGAAGAAAAGAAAGGCTCGCAAGGCCAAGAGGGAGACAGTAGTCTCCTGTAACACTCTGTCGGCCATCTTCAACCTACCTGGGGAAGAAGATGTTGAAGACATCTGCTTTACGCCTGTGACTGAGGTGAGCCACGAAGAGGCCACCACTGCCACCCCTGCAACCTAGTCAGGCCAAAAATGGGGGTGTTCGCCCCCCGCCAACCACAATATTACCTTCAGAGGGGAGCAACCCTACAAAATACCCTCTCCAAAGGTCAAGGGAGTTCAAATCCCTCCTTCGCCAGGGCTGTACAATCAGAGTGGGGGCAATGGTGGTGTCCCTTCTTTTCTCGAATTTCTGAAGATGTCTAAGGGCAAGCAGCTGTGCCAGGAAACCAGCTCTGCAACCGGGGGCATCCTCCCGCAACCTCAGTAACTCTCTGGTATGCCAAATGAGGAGAGAACCAAGCCAACGGCAGGCACCGACGAGTAGCAAGACAACGTTGCCATGCCACAAGAAGATTCAGACCCAGAGTCCAATGAAGCGGGTCCATCAGGGACCGTAGTGCAAGATTCTTCCAAGCCAAGATGGGCGGAGGATCCCTAAATCGGCGTGGGCTAGTCCGATGCTCAAACTGTCATGTCGGATTTAGCCCCCTCTCTGGTCTTCATATTTCTCCACCTCGCTAAAACAGCGTGGGATAATTCGGCGCGCCTTCGGGCACGCCGGATTACCCTTCCCCTATGCTCTCTTTACTATCCCCTGCGCCGAATTACACTTCCATCATGCCTTCTTTACCATCCCTCCTTGCCCCTTTATGGCCTCTCATGCCCAGGGTCGACTCCATATCCGCAGAGTCGACTCCATGTCTCAATCCATCCCTTTTTCAATTCTCCCTCTTCCTCTTGACCGGTGTCTCTCCATCATGCCCGGCTCATGGTCATTATAGAAATAAGTAATAATAATGGTGATGTGCATCTCACAAAGAAAGAGAGAGAGAGAAACCTTCGCCTGTGGACACCAAAAAATTCTCACCCTGTGTTTACGTGCAGGGGAATAAAGAAGAGAAGAGAAGATGAAAAGAAGAAAAGAAAACGCCCTTCAACCCTTCAGCGGCACACTCATGGTGCCCTTTTAGTGGCACACCCCGGGTGCCTCTCAGCGGCACAGCCTTTCAATGGCAAACCCTACTGAGCTCCTGCCTGGCACACTCGCCCAGCGCCCCCAGCGGCACGCTCCAATGCCCTAGCGACACACCCTGCAGGCGGCCTCGGCGGCACATCCCAAGGGACCCCCGCAGCGGTACACCCGTTTAGTCCCCTTCAGTGGCACACTCGGGGCGGCCTTTCAGCGGCACGCCCCTGCCTGCCCTCTTCACTGGCACACTCGGGCTGGCCCCCAAATTCACACCGGTGGGGGCTTCTCCATTGACACACCTCCCATGGCTGCCTCCCACGGTGCACCCGTGGTGCCCTTTTGCACCGGCGCACCTGGACTGGCCCCCAATGGCACACCGGTGGGGGCTTCTCCACTGGCACACCTCCCATGGCTGCCTCCCATGGCGCACCTATTGTGCCCTTCTCCACCAGCACACTCGCCCAGCTCCCCCAGCGACACGCCTCCAGGGCTTTTAACGGCACACCTGGCAGCCCCTTCAGCGACACGCCCTCATGGCCCCTCCACGGCACGCTTTGGCGGCCTTCCAGCAGCACACTCTTGGGGTCTTCCAGTGGTGCGGCCTACTGGCTCCTCAGCGGTACGTCCTGAACCCCTCTACCCGGCACATCCGACGGAACGATGTGATGCCCATCCCCTAAAGATCTCTGGCCTGCAGTGGACTCGTTGAGCTGTCACCCAGAGAGGAAGACACGAAGGTTATCCCCCCGCCACTGAGGACGGAGTAATCAAATCCTCATTTAATGGCCGCCTTCATCGGGCGCTTCCCGCCTTCAACTGGGATCGCCACTGCCGGGGTATAAAACCCCTCATTTCCCTGTGAACAAGAGAGAGACGAGTGGAGGGAGCCACGACTACGCTGCCAGAGAAGAGAAGAAGGAGAAGAGAGAAGAAGAAGAGGAGAGCTCGAGTAACTCTCTCTCTCTCTCTCTCTCTCTCTCTCTCTCTCTCTCACACACACACACACACACACACACAGAGAGACACGCACACACACACACGCAGGCAGCTCTCTCTCTCTCTCTCTCTCACACACAGAGAGACACGCACACACACGCAGGCAGCTCTCTCTCTCTCACACACACACTCTCTGTGTGTGTGTGAGAGAGAGAGACTCTCACATGCACAAGCACCAATTACATGTGATTCACATCGAAACAATCTTATTATATCGTATCTCAGTCGAATTGAGACGATCAACTCGATCTGGGACGATTGAGACGCTCTCACATGCACAAGCACCACTCACATGTGATTCATATCAAAATAATCTTACCGTATCGTGTCTCGATTGGATTGAGACGGTCAACTCGATCCGAGACGATTTAAGTCTCTTCTAACTAGACCCGAGTATGCGGGAATCAGGCCATGTTATATTGTACTTAAACTGGACCCAGTTTCACTGAGAATTGCCAATATGACAAACCATGATCTAGATATATAAAATTCTATGCATTCGTGTGCAGGCTATGGAAGCTGCAAATTCAGATCGTGAAGAGAGATTTCACAGGAATTGCAAATTGGTGAAACGTCTGGAGCATCCTTGTAGGAGAACTTTTTGTAATCTGTAGATATATAGAAGATAAATGGTAGTCACCATCAACATCGCAGTAACATGTTTCTTCCTTCTACGTCTCTAATTAATCAGTAGAAGCCTCTGTGTATGGTCGATACAAGAATCGCCTGAAGTTGATCCCCATGCTACGTACGTACGTTTTCTCTCTTCCAATTTATCTTTTAGGCCACCTGTCCACACTTGATAACTGATGCTTACCAATTAAGTTCTTGGAGTGTATACCATGCATTTCGTAATTTCTCTATCAAAGGGGAGGAGGGTTGGGATCCAAAAATCTGATGCATACCATATAGATGGACGTACAATTCCGGATCCGGAAATACGTACGATAGCCTTTGAATTCAGATTATGTTCGGATCCCCTATATTGTGATCAGATTCAAAAAATTCCGACCCGTTTGCACTTCTAGTTGTGTAAATATATATATATACTAAGTTTTATGTATATGTAAAACATGTAGCCCTCTGTCTGCTTTTGTGTGATGGAACCTTTGTCTGCATTAAGTGTGAAAGACTTATTCCATTTAGAATTTGTGTACTTAGTTTATTTGTCAAAGGTATTAACTTGTCAGGGGAGGATGAATGTACTATTTAATTACTCGTATGTATTATTTTGACAGGAACTGCGTGATGTTAAGAGGGAAAATGCTACTTTGCAAATGCAACATTTTCTTGGAGAAGAAAAGAATGACTTATTACATTACCTTAGATCACTGCAATTAGAAAAGGTCCATTAATCCTTTTTATTTTGTTGAGAGCTTTATTTTTCCAAAGGCAATCTGTAACATCATAGGAAAGGTGAACAAGTCATGACACCATATTAAGGATAAAGTACTCAACCCAACAAAGTAGCACGCGTTGGGAAAACTATAGTGTCAAATATTAAAACATATCTAGACTCTAATCAGGTCCCCAGATGATGCCATTTCAACATTGAAGGAACAATCTTGCATTCAAAAGTGAACTGAATTTCTATACTAGGAAAAGCAAAACTTCCTTTGCACATCAAGGCCCACCTTTCTATTTCTATGCCTTAAACAGAACATGCAAAATAAGCTCAAGATACCCAAATGAGGAAAAAAGAGCACCCCCCACCTCGCCCTCGTCCCCTAGGGCCCCCACTCTGTGTTGAAATAGACCACTTTGAATGACCATCAAAGTACATATATTGCCATCAAACGAAAAACACACAAAGAAAGAAAATTGAATAATGCACATGACAGCCCTCAATCAAAATTTGACAATAGGAAGAAAGGACACCGTGATTGAAAGGATTTAAAAGTGTAGTGACCCGCTAACATTGTTTTTACAAGAGAATCAAATTACAGGGAAACTGTTATGAGTGGGTGGTGTGAGCACCCAGAGAGAGTGTGAGTCCCTCAACCACGTTCTGTACATTCTACTTAAAATAGCTGGCTGCCAAAGTTTGTGATTTTCTTAGCTAAATTGTTTCATAATTTGTAGGAAAGTTCTCCTAGGCAACATGGGTCTTTTCCTATCACAATCCTAGTACTTGGCATGGCAATCAACTATAAGAATTTGATGCCTGACAAGAGAAAAAGGGTGCTACTGTTGCTGCTGCAAGAGTTGAAGTTGGGCCCTTCTAGGACGAATCAACGTGCAAAAGAAAGAGAGGGAGAAAGGAAAGAAAAGGGAGATGAGCGCCTGCTAAGCCCGTATGAAAGAAAAGGAGGAAGAGAAGGAAGAAGATCAACAGCCTATGTAGCCAGCCCTAGTTCCCTTACACCGTTAACACTTGCACTGTCATTCTCAGTGCCGATTTCATCTGGAGTCGTTGCACCTGCAAGCAGTCACGTTCTTTTTCTTTGTTTCCCTTGTTTTTCTCTTTTTCAAGCAAACTTACTATGTGGGGTTTGTCCCTGTGTGTGTGGTGAGGACCTTGCTCCTCGTGTGGGGCTTGTCCCTGTGCGTGTGGTGAGGACCTTACTCCTCGTGTGGGGCTAGCCCCCATGTCTAGCTGTTGCGGCAGCGTGTGTGTGTGGTTAACAATCTTTTGGCCAAAGAGTGGAAGCCTCTCCTTGTTGGGAGGGGGGTGGACGTAGGCTTGTCTGGGGACAGCTGAACAACCTAAAAACCTTGTGTTATGGTGTGCTACATTCAATCCATTTCTCCTACCCCCATTCATAGGTTCTCCTAGCTCATAGCTCTTCCATTCCGCTGATTAACTTAGTGATTTCACTTCAGTTCTGTACTTCGGTTCTGGTTCATGCGTTGTTCAGTTTGATCATCATTTAAAAAGCGCTCATTGTTAACTCGGATCTATTCACCCCCTCTAGATCCTCTCTTAACCATCCAACATTGTCCAATATCTACCCATTGGTCCCCTTGTCCTATACCTACCAGCCTGACTACCCCTTTATTCACTACTTCCTCCTCGGTAATTTGTTCAGGCACCAGTGGCTTATGAATAAGATCATCATATTAGCCACATTTTCCTTATTAATACCCTCATGTGCATTAAGAGCATTAATCAATTGGTCTTCCTGAGGGAAAGTCAAATCAAATGTGAATATTGTTGGCACATCCCCCTCAGGTCCTAGAATGTCATATTGGAGAGGCTTAACTTTTAGGGGAATCAAATTAGAAGGAAGCATGAGCCCAGAATCTAATTCATCCAATGATTTAGACATTATGGGACAGGACTCATTCCTATTCAGCATCTCAATAGGTCTGTGCATGCTTTAGCCTTTAGGCATAGCGAGGTCGGTGCATACACGGTTGCAAGTCCTTGCACATTCCCTTTAGGCATAGCAAGGTCAGTGCAAGTTCCTGTGAAACTGCACGCATAGTCAGTGCATTACCGCATTCGATGCATGTAAGGTTGGTGCAAGTCTTGCATGTTAGCCATTCATGTCTGTGCAAGTCTTTGCATCATGAATACAAAGTCTATACATCGTGCATATAGGTCTATGCAAGGGTTGTGCATTACTGCCTTGTGTCTATACATGGTCAGTACACGTTTGCCTTATGTTCACACAATGTCAGTGCAAGATTGTCTTGTGTCTATACAAGGTCAGTGCACGTTCATCCTTCTTCATATAGAAGGTTGGTGCATGGTTTGCTAAATGCATGCAAAGGGACGGTGCATGTTGCATTTCTTGCATACAGAAGCCAATGCACTTCATACTTAGGTCTGTGCTAATTGCATGATAAGGTCTGTGCATACGCTGACATTGTATTTGACAAAATGCTTCTTCCTTCTCGGGGACTTGATTGAGAAAAAGTCAAGAGAATCAGGTCAAGACGCTCGTGAACTTTAAGGAAGCCACATGGTCCCAAATTCATCCATGATAATGATTGGGCACGTGATCCAATATAGGGTTCAGAACAAGAGATCCTGACATGTGGAAGTCTAAGGTCTAGTGATCATTACACGTGGAAGATTGGGCGGAAAAAATTGTGGCGTACACATGCCCATCGCCTGAGTCTTTTATAAAGGGGAAAGCTGATCGAAAAGAAAAAGATGTTGCGTAGATATTCAAAAGAATATCAGAGAAGAATTTCCCTTTCCTCTTGAATTATTTTTCACGAGAGTGAGAGCGGACTATTTCAAGAAGGAATCGTTAGGATTAGAGAAAGAGAGAGTGAGAAGAATTTCTTGAAGCTTGGAGAGGAAGCCATTTCTGAGTAGTGAGGCTAGAAGGTTCAGGTTGCGTTGAAGAGAATCAGAGTACCGGAAGAGAAGAGAGCTATGATCTCCAGTCTCTGTAATTGACTCTTGGATCAAATCCAGAGTCAATCTGCTCTTAGAGCTACATACACTAATTTAAAAAAATATGCAAAAATAATCAAAACGATCCTCGCGAAGAGTACGTCGCAACTGTATCATCCGCGAGTCGATGAATTGAGAAATAAACTCACCGCACGGTTCCGTAACTTGTACAGGAACAAAATTCACACGGATCGTAAAACTCAACTTGAGAGCTACAAAAGCGATCCGAAACTCTCCAAAAAAGATCCAAAAGACCTAATAAAGATCTAGAGCATTACACCCCCTGCTCTGGCAAGCTAACAACTATGAACCTCCACGCTACACCTTCGAACCTTAAGAAGGAACTGTAACACCTGAATAGATAGGGGTGAGCCTAATCTCCTTGGGTCAGTAGGGGTCTCATGCTTCCCCACCACGAAATAATGGTGGTAAATAGCAACGACAATGAAAATAACAATAACAAGAACAATAGGGCTAGCAACAGTAACAATAATGATAGAAATAATAGCCGTAGCAAGAACACTAACAACAGTAGCCGGTGGAGCCACATCTCTCTAGGCTACTACTAATGGCAGCGAAAAATAAACCCTGATCTCACAGTCGGGGATAGCCAAAGCAACGAAAATCCCCGCTACAGTATCAAAAAAAGGGACCACGACACCTCTATCATGAGGGTTCGTCCTCGCTGACAAAGATCCAACCAAGATCAGGCAACCCAAGGGTATAGGCACGACCTCGCCATCGTGAACCTTACACTATGTAGGGGTGAACCTCAATAACCCTACTAGGAACCCAAGACCTCAATGTCAAGAAACGTGCACAGAAGCCACCTGAAGAATCACGTCCTTAGTGACGGAAAACCAAAACCTCGAGTCAAGAGAGTCATGTGTCACGTGATGGGAGAGCTACCCACAAGAAGTAAGGCCAGATGAATCCACTGACGACTTAGTCCACACCTCAGGTGTCTCCCTACTCGCCCGAGGCAAAAACTGATGTTGGAGACAGATGAACGTGATCTATCTAGTAGAAAATGGATCTAGAGCGGGGTGAATAGATCCAACTACTGGATTAAAAACTAGAACGAGGGAACAGATCAAGCAATCACACAAACACAAGGGAGACACCAATTTTTAAGGTGGTTCGGTTTGCAACCAGGCAGCCTCACACGTCATCATCGACGGTCAAGAAGACAAGATCGAAGGCGGAAGGACTCGGGAAAGCCTCCCAGCGCCCATGAACCACCCTATAAGTGACTAATGGTGGGGTGCGAGGACAACTAGGACCGGCACTCGAAGTACTCGGGACACAACCACTGCCAGCCTCTGCCTCCTCGGCGGAAGACGTGGAGCTAACACAAAGGGTTCTCCTACGAGGTAGCATGGCTACAGAAGGTAGGAGACAGAGCAAAGAGGGAACCCTCAACATGATAAGAAAAGTCAGGGAAAGAACAGCTAGTAACCGCAGCAAACACTGAAGGAGCAGGTGCGGCTCCTCGGAGAACCCTATGGTGGTTCTTATAGCTTCCAGAAGCGGGACAGCCACTTCAAAATCACACGGAAGGGGAAAAGACACCTGTCACCATCAATGTACGATCGCCGAACTCAAGCGACTGTTCGCACTCACGCTCCTAGACAAGGCAGCCCACGCCATGATTACAGAGACACCGCCTGCCACCGCCAGGGGCTCCTTGCTCGCCAAGCATCGGGCTGAGACCACCGACCCAAGTAATCCGAAGGGACCATCCTCGGACCTAACCTTCGACGCACCCTCCTGAACTCGACTCTCTGATACCGAAAGAGTGCTCGACATCTGAGAGTAGGGGGGCTAGTGAGGAGGGTAAAATGGGCTCGGCCCATAGAAGGCCTAATATGATAGGCCCGCTTTGGTCAGGCCTCCACAGCGCCTGCGAACGGGCCCTGACAACGATGAGGCCCATGACAAACTGTCCAAGATGGATCATCCTCTGATTCGCCAATGCGCGAAGGGCATCGACCTAGGCACAACGATCGCAGGATGACCCTCCAGCGACCGGACGTTACCTCCCACGACATCGGCCCCGACCCAACTAAGGGCGAGCATGCCCTACGAGCACCGTAAGACTTGCCTGAGAACTGTCTGACTCCGAAAGAATAGACCCTCAACGGAAAACTTCCCACGATCGAGGGGAGACATTATTCTATGACTCACGACCTTCCCTGCTAAGGGATTGACTCTCGCCACCAGGATAACCCCCTATAAAAGGGACTTCGACGGACAAGTAGAGGACTTAAGTCTATCATTGTAATTTAGTCTATAGAGGTTATAATGGAATTACTTTTATGATTTAATAAAGGATTGGGTTATTGCTACATTTACGTACTTTATCTTGGTGTCGAATACACTAATGCTCTGATGGACATGATTGATTAAACTCGTCACGACCTCCGGGTAATCTTCCGCGCTCGGAGTGTGACACTTACCTTGAGTGGCCTTAGACGGCTCTTCTGAAGAGTAACCCATACCAGCATGACCTTTAGCACTCTTAAGTCTCCTCCTATGCGTGGGACCTTGTTCAAGCTGACCTAAACCCTTACCCATGGTAAAGCCCATCTTGACCATGATTTTCCATCATTTACCGAGGGGGATATTGGAGTGCGTTACCGGCCAAGGGAGAAAAGGGGAATCTGGTAGACTTAAGGCGGAGGGCCCTATGGCACCCTTTATGGAGAGCATGGGTTTCTTGCCCTTATCCGGAATGGTCATGAAGGGGATCTATTCAGAAGTGATAGCATTGAGAGTTTTCACCAATGGGATACTCTTAATTTTGATCACCCTACCATTGTGAGGGAATTTGAAGCATTGATGGGCTGTTGATGGAATTCCAAGGGTTTGTTCAATCCATGGCCTTCCTAAGATGGCCTTATATGCAGGGTTGACATCAAGGACAAAGAAGTCAGATGTCATGACCATTGGACCTAAGCCAAGCTATAGAGTCACTTTTCCTTTTGCGCACCTTTTGGAATTGTCATAAGCTGAGATCGTGGTGCACACCTCTTCTAAGTTTTCTTCCTGGAGGTCGATTTTTGGATAGTCTTCATGGGACACACATTGATTGAAGCTCCCGTGTTAATGAGGGCGGAGTCAACCTTAACTCCGTTGAGAGAGACAGTGAGGCACAATGGGAGTGACCTGCTTTCTGGTAAAGCGAGGTCCTTATCGGAGAATGAGATAGATGGTCCACATGTAAGGGCCATGATGGCATCAGTCACACCACTTGCTGGGAGGTCTTCGTTGACCATGATCTTTTAGAGGAATTGAAGCGGAGTGGACTGATGTGATGGAGACTTCCTAAGGAGCTCCAGGATGGAAACCTTAGCAGGGGTCCTATCTAGATGTTGGAGGATGTCATACTCCATAGGGGGACCTTGGGAATTAACCCCTTCTTCAAGCTAGGACTGCCTTTAGGATGGGGGAATGATGCGGTTACGGAGAGTGACATTCACCAAGGCTTCTTTCGGATCATCCGTCTCCAAAGGTTTTGGGCGGATCAGTTGCAAAGAAGCTGGAGCTCCGAAAATGCATGAAAGAGAAGCCGAATCATCTCCAAAATTGACAGGAGAAGGAGAAGGGACTGATTTTGGTTGGGGAGGCTTAAGGAGAACCAAAGGGCGCTCTTGCCTTGACTGAGCTTTTGGAAGGACATGGGATTCTTGACACGGTGCTTGAGGAGGGTTGATCAAGGTGAGTTGTTTTTTAGTAGCATTTGGGAGCTGGTTAAGAGGTAAGATCAAATTTTAGGATTGGGTGACCACGTTAATATCCGTCCATGGTTCATTGGCCTTAACTTCTAATTTCTCGTACCATCCCGAGAATCCTTCGACAGCCCGCATCTGTGTCCTCTTGAGTAGTTGTGGCTCCATTCCAATTACTATATTCACCAACTCATTTTTCCCCAAGCTCGAGGGATCTTTGGTTGATTGATGAGCTGGCAATGGGTTTTGAACAATACCGAGGTCCCGATTAGATTTCTTGAGGTTAGCAATGGCTAGCTTCACATTAGACCAGTTAATTCTCCCCACGTCATTCATGTCATACACCCAGTCCCAGATTTAGAAGCAATTGAATATATCATGTCTGGGAGCTCGGTGATGAGGGCAGTACCTGGAGGTGTCGGCATTGGGACGGACCCAATCCTGCTGAGGGGGAAGCTGAATAGCTTCAGAGGACATAGGGGCAAAGAATATGTCACCCAAAGTTTTAGGCAACAGAGGATAAGAAGCCCTTTTCGGCCCAGTGCGATTGTAGCTCTAAGGTGGAGGGACATTGGAATATGGCTTGAGATTACTTTGACCCTGATTTACACCAGCCTGAGTGGAATGGGAGACCTGGCGATTGTTAGATTTGAAGGATGGGCCAACTACATTAACTTGCTCATTCATCATGACACCTTCAGTGGTGGCGACAGCTGGAGTCCTTCTATTCTTTGTGTGGGGCTCAAAGAAAGGAGGCAAGGTGGAATCCCATACTTGGCCCTAAACTATCTGAGCTCGGTTATGGAGTTGATGGAGGGTGTGGAGCTCGCTGAGCATTAAGATGGCCCTAAGCTGAGGGGTGGCGTTATTCACCAACATGGTGATAGCCTGAGACTCGGGGATGGGGACCTCCATCCTAGAAGTCATGATTCTCCATCGATTTGCAAAATTAATGAAGTCCTCATCGGGCTTCATTCTCTCCATGACCATGTCAAACAGTGTAGATGAAATGGAAGACATATGACCAAAGTGAGCGAGGAATCGCTCGGAGACTATATCAAAGTTGATGAGATCAATAGCTGGTATGGAGGAGAACCAACATAGGGCCTCGCCCTCAAGAGATTTTTGTAACAAATGGACCAATAAGACCCGATCGTAGAGCCATTGATGGGAATCCATAAGAAAACCCAAAAGATGATGATGGGGGTCGGTGGTACCATCGTACCTCCTATACTTAGGAGCCTTGATCCTAGGTGGGAAATGAGCATTGGAGAGTTTGCAGTGCTGGGCTAGTTAGTGGAGAGATGAATTCGGCATACTTTCAGCCACCGCCTACGGAATGTAGCTTTGGATTTCCTGCCTGAAGGTCGGGTCTATCCCCTTTGACGGGGCATCCATAGTTGGTGGAATCGGGGGTGAAGGAACCCTTTGTGGAGCCATTGGATAGATGAATTGGAGTGGATTCTTGGGAACATGTCAGCTTGTGGACCCTTGAAAGGGAGTTTGGACATAGGGAGGTGTGAAATGGGGAGACATGTGCGGGATGGCGGGAGCCTTCCCATGGGAAACCATCGTGACCAAATCCGCAGGACTGTAGCGAGATAGCACACTGATCAAGTCTTCATCCTCGTGCAGAGATAAGGTAGGAGCCCTAGGGCTACCCCGGTCGTGATCACTTGGTGAAGATGCCAAATTGGTGTGGACGGCCTCATTTGGTGTGGCCGAGAACATGCCTATAACGGCGTCTGGATGATCACCCTACATTTGAAATAGGGGGTTGCCCCTAATCCCGGATTCATATTGGGGAGGGAACTCCTCCTCATAATCCGGGTTTGTGAGAATGGCTAATAATCGAGTTGGAAGGCTATCCTCGGCCAAAACAGTGCAAATGATGACTTCAAAGAGTCCTCGGCCGGAGAAAATGGAGCCCAAGATGATCGACATTCTGCAACCAAAATGCAGTTAGTCGTGCGACTGACACCAGGCAAGGATGAACAAGACCCAAACGGCCGAGTCGACGCACCCCGGAACACAAGCCGATGCACTCGGAAGAAGTAGGCAGAACGCGATCTTTAGGAGACCGCGACCTGATGGTCGCGGTCTCAACAAGTCCGCTACCAGAAATTTAAAAAAATGTAGAACTGAGACCGTGGTCTCCTTGCGGGCCGTGATCTGATGATCGCGGTCTGCTAGGAGACTGCTACTAGGGGGCCTGCAGGGCTTAATCTAGACGATTGACCAGCCAAGGGAAATGAGTCCACGAATGCGCTAATCAAGGAAAATAGCCTCCAAGGTTTAAATGGGCTCGAAAATGATCAAGAATTGAGCTCGAAATACGCTAAAGGAAGACTCCAAAATAATGAATAATTCGGAACACCATGAAAGATGAATAAGAGGAAGAACTCGACTTGTAGGCTAAAAATTAGTGTCAACACCAAGCTATTGTGCCCTCCTTCCTATCGCCTGTACCGCCAAACGTGAAAGGGGTTCGCCATGGGTGGTCGTCGAATTTCCATGAAAAAAAATTGAGCATCTTCTCTGGCATCGGTGGCCAGTGGCGGGCTACTGTGTGGCTGTCCCGCAGCAGTCGATAGGTTGGTGGTGCCCCCTCTTCCTCGGACATGGCGGCGCGACTAGGGTTTGGAACCCTAGTCGTCGCCCTCCTGCGATCAGGTGGAGAAGAAGGATCCACGGATCCTTCGAGGGTCCTGGGAGGCCCGTCGAACTAGATCCGCACCCTGCCTCCCCTTCCACTCCCCACAAAGCTACCAGCCCATTGAAGGCTCATTAAGTTTGTAAAAGGGTTTTTAACAAGTTTTAAAATGGTTTTAAGATCTATTTGGCCTTGGATGGGTTGATTAATTAGTTTTTAAGTTGTTAATGTCTAATTAGAAAGACAAAGTCACATGGATAAAACGTCAGAATCGCTTTCGACACATCAAATAAGCCGCGAAATACTGAAATTTAGGATAAAGGACAAGGTTTAGGAGAGGCCGTAGGCATAGATATGTCAGTAATTTTACCAAGCCAAGGGCATTCTTGAAATTTCTGAGTTGGAATGATAGTAGAGTGGGGTTACTGACTTTCCAAGGCATTGAGGCCATTTCTGGAGGATTAAAGGGGCTACTGTGCCATTTCTAGGTAACAAGGGTATTTTGGTAATTTTACCATGCCCTATATATATAGACCTAGGTTTAAGATGATATCCGAGTGTTGGATTGAGCTGACAACACTCCTAGACCGAAAGGATGATAAAGGGTTTCATAGAAAGTGCACGTCTGCCAACTTGGTCGGAGGAGGGGTATATGTACAATTTTTTAAAGTCAGGAGTTTTCTTATAATTTTCCCCGGAGGAAATACATAGAGCATGGTGAGTGCTTTTATAGTCCAAATGAGTACGAGAATTTTCGACGAATTGTCGACTGTACAAAAGTCCGCATTAAAGCGGGAGATAAGGGCGTAGCCCCAATTACCAAAAGTTGCAGGGTATAACTGCAAACAACAGGACTTTTTTGTTTCTCGCGGACTCGAGAGGATATTTTTGTAATTTCTCATTATGTGGGTGAAACTACTTAATTTTGTCGTCTCGGTGCGTAGAAACTTACAACATGACCCACTGAGAGGCGAACTTACAAAAATACCCCTTAGGGGCACTTATACAAGACCCGGGGACTTACCCTCGCGGGCCGAAACAAACGAACAAACAAATAAACTTCTTGCTGGATGCTCCAAGGCAATGCTCCGTAGGTTGTCTATGCTTCATTTTTTTTCATTCTGGACCCATGGGGGTCTATTTATAGAAGTGGGAACCTCCCCGGGGTCGTTTGGACCCATACGGGTTAAACGAGAGGAAAATGACCTCGGGGAGATCATTTCCTTGGTTTCCGTGCGCGGGAGACGGAGGCTACCCGGGGTGGGAGGTCCCCGGACCCGTCCGAGGTCAAATGACCCCGGGCAGGTCCGCCCGGGACCTCCCAGGGGTCATTCTCCATGCTGGCCCATTTTTGCTGCATATTAAATGAGAGAGGGGGGTGAACATTCTCTTAAGCTCACCAAAGGCCACTGAATATTTTTTTAGAAAAGATAGGGAATTGGTGCTTGGGATAGTGGGCACCAATTGTAGAATTGGCGCCCTCTGCCCTGGGCGCTATTTAAAAAAAATAGTCCAAAAGCTAGAAAAATGCAGAAAAAGACCAATGAGAGAGAGAAGACACTCACCAACTCATAACATAGCTCATGGCAATCAATAAGAATATGAAATAAAGCATGGCATGCTCAATTTTTTTTCACAAAAGAAGAAAAATAGAATTTCTAAAATCTATCAAATTAGGAATCACATGGGGGGTTGTGCATGTGGTGCACAAGGGATGAAAATAATAAGAAAAAGTGCTACATGGAGCACAAAGAGGGATGCACCGTGGGTGCAAAAGGAGATGGAACATGTGGGTGCCAAGAGGAGAAGTGTAATCAAATAAAAACAAAAGGTGGTCCCACTGTGATCATCACATTGTAGATTTTAAGAAAATCTACTTAAAGAAAAGAATTAATAAAAATAAGCAAGAGATAACAATAGAAGAGGAAAAGAGAAAGAAAAGGGGAGCAAAAGGAGCATGCATGGATGCTAATGGAGTGTGATCGCCAGAGGGGTTACCTCAATAGAATATAACAATAAAGGATATGGAGAGATCACAAAGAATACCTTTAAAAAGAAGCGAGGAGATTGCAAATGTCCACCTTCTCTTCCTATCGGCCGACCGATGAAGAGAGTTTCTCTTGATTTGATTACTCTTGTAAAATAAAGAAAACACCAACAACAATGATATGAATTAGAATATGAGGTGTGTAGTATCAAATCCTAATAAATATCAACATGAAAGCATGTAATAACACACACCTTGTTGGTGTTGGCTTTAAAACCCCTATGCAAAGGGTGGATAAAAATGATGATATGCAAGAGGGAGGGTGCAAGTGTTGCACTAAGGGAGGTGTGCTAGAGTGCACAAGAGGAGGATCTCAATGTTGAGATGATAAAAATAAGAAAAGGAGATGAAGAAGATGGTGCATGCAATACTTAATGATGATAAAATAAAGAGAAAAGAGAAATGGAAAGCTTATTGGTTTATTCTGGCTTTGGATCTTCAAGAGAGGAAGCCGCTCCAAGGATGTAGCTTCTTCCTGCTCCTCCGGGACATCACGTCCTTTATCCTCATCTTCCTTTTCCATCATCTTTTTTCATATTTCTTCCTAGGGCACCGTGTCCCTTGGTATTTTCCCCCTCCGGAGCCTCCAGATTCTCCTTCCCATCATGATTCTCCTCCACTGCCTCCGGATTCTCTTGATCCTCCCCCCTTCATCTACCAATTTCTACTCATAATCCCTCCTGATCTTGGGTCTGACCCGACTTCTTCTGCATCTACTGTGTTGGGCATCTGCCCTTTCTCCCACTACTTTTGAGGATTTAGTCCTCACTCCTCCTCTTGATGTTCCGCTTCTTCTGTAGACTGTTCCTTGTGATCAGGGTCTCCGCGCCTTAGCGAGGGAGTTCTAGCCCTCGTCTCTCTTCCTTTTCTCCTTATTCATCTGAGTCTAGTCTTGGTACCACTCCTTCTTATTAAGCCACTTCAAACCATGGCTTCCAATCCTTTTCCTGCCATTGAGGGCAAATCCCATGAGGATCAACATCGCCTCCGACGGTAGCAGCTACTTCATGAGTAGCAAGGTAACCTATTGGCATAGGTATGCATCTTAATGATGTCATTACTACCTTACTTAATGCTAGGTTTTCAAAATAAAAGTGCTTCTTAACGAGATTAAGAATGGTAGTCAAGGCCTTTATCTTAGATCTTTGTCTTTATTGAATTTCAGAAAGAGCCTTTAGGCTTGCGATACAGCACTTTGGTTAATAAGAACCCCGCATTGGGGGTATGACGTTCTCTCCCTATTTGTTAAGGGCAACTCTTAGCTGGGCGCTCCACACACTTCACAGCGCCCTTAGCGGGCTCCTTTAGATAAACACCGTTGTTGCTTTGGCCATGCCATGAGTATACTTGAAAGTCTTTTCTCTTCTTTACTCGGTCGAGTGCAGGGGCAAGAGGTTTACGGATGAGATGACCAACCTAGGTACTCCCCAATATGAGAGGAGTCTCAAATAGGGGCAGTCTTGACCCAAATTAAAGTAACTTTTCATGATACATCTAGTAAAAAGGTCTATTATCAAAATTAAATTCCATAATTGTAAAATTATATAAAGGCATGTCAAGAGAGGCAAAGTCTCCGCAGGGACACGAGAGGTGGGGAGTTAAATACTTCACAAAATCTCCTCCGTGAGAGTTTCAGGGTGGATTCAGAGGCCCACCTATCCCTTAAATGTCATTTAAAGCCCATCCACCATTTAATCATCATGTTAGAGCCCATTCTCACCCACCATTTAAACCCCATCGACATTGGATTTTTTTTCTTTTGTAAAATCTATGACACTATGATATTTGCACTATGCAGAGATTTTTCAACAAAATTCACTCTAATGAGTTTTAACAAACGGGCACTAAGTTTACAGAGAGGGGTGAGGGTGGTACGAGTAAATCTTGCAAGAATGGAATCCTTAGGTGCCTCCCTGAGTCAGAAAAGACCTCCAACATTCGAGTAAATCCAAGTCTCCAAACGACAATAATGACCATTCAATATTTTCTGTAAGATGTTCATACTTATTAGTTGGACAAATTTTGTATTACAGAGATTCCCTTCATCCACAAAAGCCTAGTTTCAGATGGGACTAAAGTTTCAAGATAGTTATTCGAGCCACCGAGTCAAACTCGGGATACAGATTGAGTTAGATCTCTGCTCGGCCATGGCGGGACTTTGTAAGCTATTCGGCATAGTCAAGCCTCTCAGTCCGCTACACCATCAACGGTCTCCCATTCTTTGATCGCCCTAAGACAATCAAGATGTCTAACGACTAAAGTCGACGTCAAGTGCCTCAATGATAGAAGTCAACGGTCCCAACATTAGCCTAAGTCATCCCACACTTGTACAAGCTCGTTAATAGCGTGTCTCATCATATTTAGCCACAATCTTTTCGAATCTTGAAACTCAATGCATTTAGGTAATGGGCGTAAGCTATTCAATGTTTTTCGCTCAAGGCAAGTCATAGTTGTCGAGACTGTCGCCTAGGCAACTAAGTGCCCTTCATGTGGCCAAGGTGCCAGCCCACCTTTCTATCCCTGTAGAAAGGTGACCAAGTGCCTGCCTAGGTGAGAAAGGTGCCCCAAAGCACCTTGCTTGAGTACCTTGGACTGCCTTGCCTGGGCATAGTATAAAATATCTACCCAAAATTTTTGGGCTAGGGAGCTCCACGATACAAGGTGGGGTCATAGATAGATCTGACTCCGCACACGGAGGAAAGAAACAACATAATGTCAATAGGTAGCAAATGAGAAAATGGAATATTGTGTCTGATCCAATTCATGTGATACTACTAGCAGAAAAAAATGGAAGTTACTAGATAAAAGTTTTAACTTTTTACTACTAGTTAAAAGTTTTTTTTAAGTGGATGGTACCACAAATTGTATTAAATGTAAAAGAGAAAGGATATACAAGTGTAAACAATGTGTTCCAATAATGTCTTTCCAAAAGGTCCCAGTGCAACAAACACTTCACACCGAGGAGGTGTGGCACACACTAGCCCCCCAAAAAGACAAAAAAGAAGACTTGTGTGAGTCCACTTTACAGATATGTGAAGCCCAATCTCTCACTCTCGCAGATGAAAGTAATAAGCCTACCCGTGACTCTTGCTTCCCTCCTGAAGACTCTGCTGTTTCTTTCTCCCCATAATGCCCATAGGATGTGTGGAGAATAAGCCACCAGAGGAGTCTATCTCCCTTAAGAGTCCATCTCTTGTACCCATCCCTAATGAGCTGCACCACATTCTTGTTTAGACTGAGGGCACACTAAATTCTACTCGTAACCTGTGTCCAAATCTCCTGAAAGAAGGAACAAACTGTGAAAAGGTGATCCATGGTCTCCTCTTCTTCTCCACAAAGGTAGTAAGGTGTATGGATATCCGCCAAGAATGGAGCCAGTTTATCACAAGACAGTAGTCATCTATGTGAGATACTTCATATAAAAAGCTTCACTTTGAGGGGACTCCTGGGGTTCCAAATCTGTGAAGCAAAACAATACCGCACTCCTCCATCAAAGGTATATGCTGATCGAGAAACTTCCATCTTTCTCCCATCTCCACCACCACTGATCAATCTTGCTAGATTTTCGAGCATACTCTAGGAGGAATAAAAGGAGTTCTCCAACTGGCCCATCTCTTTCACCCTAAGAATCCTCTTGAAGGATGGAACCCAAATCCCCCCCTAATAGTTGTGTCTCAAAAGTTTGGGATACGGAGGCCAAAGGTGCAGATGAGATTGCAAAGAGCTGTAAGAAGGTGGCCTTTAAAGTATAGTCACCACACCACCTATCTTTCCACAATATGCACTTCTATCCACTACCCAACCATGAAAGTGGGTCCGGTCCAATACGCCGAATTCCACTTCACCGGCAACGAAGAAGCCAGGGTACGGCACCTGCGGGATGCATCCAGACTCGTGCAGAATCTACTCGACCTGATTCGCGACGGCCTCGAGAAACACCGCGCGGACCAATGAGACCCTGCTCGGCCCGGACGATAGTCGGGGTAACAGCCGGTACCAACACGTCCCGCGCCGGACCAACGAACCCTCAATCTTCTTCACTAAGTGATTCGATCTTATCGAAGGAGTAATCGCCACTCATTTCCACCCCGTCCCAGACGAAGGCGCCATGGAACGACCTCCGCGCATGGACGCGATAGTTGGGAGATCCGGCAGCGTCAACCTTCTCGCCCTGGATCACCCAGCAGACTGCCAAATCGTGGGTACGAAGCAGCTCCTGCAAGGTATCGCATCGAACCAGAAATGCCGAGGGCCCCGGCGAGTTGGCAGAAGGATCAAACGCCAGAACGCTACCACGCTCGTTTATATATGTTGCGGCAATACCACCCCACTCGGCCCTCAATAACCCCAACATTCTTTTCGTGGGAACACGTAAGGAGATCGTTTCTGAAGTCACCGAGCAGTCCAATCCGCCCTTCTCGCGTGTGTAACCCTGCGAGGCTGCGATTACGGTGATCACATCAGGGTCGATATCGCCTGCCCACCCAAGATGCGAGAAGTACGGATCGTCGAAAAATTTCGATGCTTCTGACCAGCCGATCTCGCCCAGGAAAATCTCGTGCAGTCCGCCACTGTGGACACCGCGGCCGTTTATTTCCCTGGCAATTTCCTTTCGCTTGAGTTCACTGATCTCCGCACGCGGAACAAGTGCGCCATCGGCATGTATCCAGATTTCGCGCCGGCCATCCCTGAAGGAGTCCTCGTAGGCTGGCCTGCGCATACTCCACTTCATGTCCGTGTGCAAATTGACCCAGTCGCTGCAAGAAAGCTCATCCCGCCTGAACAGCAGGTCTTCGGGCGGGTAGCCACACAACGCTAGTTCTGGCGTGAGCATCAAGCGAGCGCCCTGGTCCCGTGGCGGCGTCGGTCCTCGTTGCCTCAGATCCGTCCCGGAGCCCGGATGCCGTGTGTGCTGAGTGGGACGTGAGAGTCAAACCCGAAAGCCGGTAGGCAAGATGGGTTGCTAGTCCGAAAGAGACATGCATTGGCTGAGCCCGGCGGGGCTAGAGGGGCGAATTGGATAACCCGGAAAGGCATACTACCTAAACCCCTGGGAGACCTGGAAGATGAGTGGAGCTGACATGTCAAGGGGCGTATGAGTCAACTCTTGAAAAGAAGTAGATAGACTTGACAACCCGAAGGGACATAAGAGTCAAAT
This sequence comes from Amorphophallus titanum, assembly GCA_024336825.1. NCBI lineage: Eukaryota > Viridiplantae > Streptophyta > Magnoliopsida > Alismatales > Araceae > Amorphophallus > Amorphophallus titanum. The sequence goes on along the minus strand of JANBPO010007276.1, from coordinate 56,268 downwards.
CCATTGCAAATGATGGTGTTGATGGTCCCGGTGGGACGGAGCGTAACAATGTCGAGATGTCCCGGTGGGGCTGGGTGTTATAGAATGACATAGGGGGCATGGCCATGATATCAATATGATGGGGCCGCCCAGAAAGCAGACTGAGAGAGGATTTTTTTTTTCACATTACCAACCTCACCGCCTTTTCGAGTTTTCGCCGAGGCTGACCCCCTTTAACTTTTTTCGGTGCGCCCTCATGGGTTTTCACACCAAGGGGTTGCCCATTTTTGCCTGAGACACACTTTCGGGTTTTCACCTCAGCCGGGTCTATGACCTTTTTGCCCTTAACCAACCCTTGAAGTTCGACCAAGTCCACCTGGGTATCAATATTTTTAACCCCTTTTTTTTTAACCGGAACCCTCACTACGGATAGGTATGTCCTGTGAGAACTGCTGGAAAAACTCTTGCGGTGGCGCACAGTAGAGCTTCATATGCTTGCCGTTGAGAGGAGGGAAGGGACTATTTCTCTTGTGGTCGACGACCGTATAGGCCCCTCCTTCGTAGACCTTCTGGATGACGTAAGGTCCCCGCCAATTAGGTTGGAGTTTGCTACTGGATCTTCCTGCTAGAACCTCCTTTTCCTTAATCATGACGAGGAAGCCTTTCTTGAACGCCCTTTGCTTGACCAGCTTCTCATAGGCACGTGACATGCGGGCTTGGTACACTTGCAAGTGTTTATAGGCTTTGAGTCTTTCACCTTCAAGGTTGGACAGCTCCTCAAGCCTTCTTTCTATTTCAGATTAGTCCTGGCTCGGTAGTCCAGCGTGCACAGCAACGCAGTAAGATGCCAGCTCGATTTCCACAGGGACTACGGCTTCGGCTCCATAGACCAACGAGAATGGGGAACAACCCGTGGGGGTTTTGTAAATAGTCCAGTAGGCCCATAGCGCCTCATGGACCTTCTCACCCCAATCTCGTTTACGGCCACCCACTATCTTGAACAGCAGCTTACAGAGGGTCTTGTTGAAGGCCTCGGCCAGCCCGTTAGCTTGGGGATTGTAGACCGATGACGTCCTCCAGTCAATATGAAATTTGGACACCAACGCCTAAACAGTCTTGTTCCTGAATGACGTCCCATTATCAGAAATAATCCGACTGGGGGTGCCGAATCTGTATATAATGTAGTGCCTCACAAACCGTGCAACTATCTCCCCTATAACTTCCCGTAGCAGGACGGCTTCTATCCATATGGAGAAGTAATCAGTGGCGGCCAGAATGAACTTGTGGCCCTGAGATGACGGCGGGAATGGTCCCACCATATCCATGCCCTACTCCGCGAATGGCCAAGTAGGCACAGTTGGATGGAGCAGATTGGGCGGCCTCCGAGACGCTGGGCCGAATGCTTGGCATTGGTGACATGTATGAGCATATTGATTGCATTTTCGTACATGGTGGGCCAATAAAACCCTTTGAGCTTGACACTATTCTTCATTTTAGCTCCTGCTTGGTGGGCTCCGCACAATCCGGAGTGGACCTCGTGCATGACAGTCTTTACTTCTTTAGGTGAAAGACACCGTAGGAGGACCGACCGGTCCTTTTCATGGACAAGCCTGAAGAGTAGGCCGTCGACTAGTTAGTAGGATGTTGCCCTGCGTAACAGTTGTATCCTCTGAGCCCGATTAGGAAGGAGCCAGCCATTCTTTATATTTATAATCGGCTCACACCAATCTTCCTCTTCAGGAGCATTCTCCTCTTGAATGTTGTCGACCTCGTAGACAGTGAGGCCGGACTCTTCATCGAGCACACTTGACATAAGCTTTCAGTGTCTGACAGTAGTATTCAATTCTCCCTCAGGCAGGAGCTTTAAGGCTGCGCCAACTTCGCCAGAGCATCCGCCTGGGTGTTACTGCCTCTTGGGACATGACCTATTTCAAAGAGGTAGAATTTTTCTTTGAGCCTCGTGACGGCTACATGATAGGGGACGAGCTCTTTTTTCTAGGCGTCATAGACGCCCAGGACCTGTCGAATGATGAGCTGAGAATTCCTGTAGACTTTGATGCACTTGATGTCCATCTCGAGCGCCAATTGAAGCCCAATGATTAGCACTTCATATTCTGCCTCATTATTTGTTAGCGACTTCATTAGAGCACAGGAATTGTGAAGAATGTTGCCTTGTGGAGATACAAAAATGATCCTCACGCCCGAGACAAAATCTGTGAGGCCGTCGGCCCTTTTGATTGTCTGGAAAGCACCATCAAAGTACAACTCCCAATGTGGGAGATCAAGGGTGAGGACATCTAACTCTGCCTGTGGTGGGACGTTTTCAGAATGCTCCGCAATTTCTTGAGAAGGTACCAGCACCTCTTCGTCGGGCAGCTCGAAGTTAAGTGATGAATCTTCAGGCACAGGGTGTGCAGCTAAGAACTCCGCCATTCCTTGCCCCTTGATCGCCTTACGCGGGACAAAGGTGATGTCGAACTCCATGAGGATAAGCGCACACTTGTCGAGCCTACCTGAGGGGACGGACTGGCTGAGCAGAAATTTGAGTGGATCACATTTGGAAATGAGTTCCCACTCGATGAGCTAGAAGGTAGTGCCTTAGCTTTTTGACGGCAAACACCAAAGCTAGGCACACCTTTTCCATGGGCGCATACCGGTGCTCAGGCCCGACCAGCTTACGATTGAGGTAGCACAACGGCTGCTCCTTGCCCTCTTCATTGATCTGGGCTAAAAGTGCTTCCAAAGAGGCTTCCATGGCAGCAATATATAGGATAAGAGTCTTCCCTCTGACAGGTGTCCTTAGGACTGGAGGAGTCAGTAGGTACTCATTGATTTGCTTGAAGGTCTTCTGACAATCTTCGTCCCATATAAAGGGTGCTCCTTTCTTCATCAATTTTCTGAAAGGCAAGCACCTTCTTGAGAGGTTAGAAATGAACCGCCTAATATAGTCGAGTCTTCTTTGCAGAAATCTGAGTTCTGTCAAGTTCTTGGGCGGAGGCAGTCCTCTTATAGTCTTGATTTTGTCGGGGTCGATTTCTATATGCCGGTACCTGACAATGAAGCTAAGGAACTTGCCGCTGGGTTCCTATCACACTTTTCACCTTCCTTTCAATACCCCCGGAATCCCTGCGTGTTGGCTCGACCCATCTCGGCCTTCCGTAAAAGGCGAGTGTGTGTCCCCGCCGTGCGGGAAAGAACAAGAAGGGAATTTCCCGCGCACGCGTAAATAGTAGTATTTATGCATACATATATAATATGATGTAACATGTAATCGAGAAGCTTTAGGTGTATAAGTCAGAAGAATGACTCCTACATGGGGAGCATGAATAGCTTCTAAGGGCTTGGGTTAGCCCTATCGAAACATCTTCAAATAAAAGGAAAGTGGAATCCCTGGTTGAGGAGATCAAGGGCCTTAAGGAGGTCATTTAACTTTCAAAGGAGAAGAGGGAGAAAGATGTTGTAGACTTCAAAACACAAATGCAGACACAAATGCAGGCTATGCAAGCATTGATCTAGGAAGTGCGACACTTGAAAACAAAATTGTCTCATAGTAGGAAGAGGAAGGACGCTGAGGACCTAGAGAGGGAGGAGGTAGAGGAACTGGTGCAAGCTGAGGTAGAGAGGAAGGAGGCTGAGGAGGTGGGGAGGAGGTGGCTAAGGTGGAGGAAGAGGTGGGGAGGTGGCAAAGGTGGTAGAGGAGTCGGAGGGATTGGTTTACATGAGGAAGGAAGGATGGGAGTCCAGTGTGGCCTTGGGTGAGAAGGCTGTAAAGCTGAGGGGGGAGGAGGCAAAGGAGGGGAAGGAGGTGGAGGGAGGGGTTGACATGAGGGATGAAGGATGGGAGTCCTTAGTGGCCTTGGGTGAGGTGGTTGTGAAGTTAAGCTCCATTTCAAAACCTGTAAAGCGTAGCGGTAAACGATAGCCCTCTAGTTCAGTTCAATCCCTGTATGTTAGACTTGACAAGAAGGTAAAGAAATCAGCCCCACTCCCAAAATATGAAGAAGGTCAGATAGGAAAATCAACACTTGATCCAGTACCTATCTCACCAGGGGGTCCTACAGCTGAAACTGGAAAAACTGTATAATATTTTTCAGTTCTATAAAATTTGTTCCACATTTATGAACTTTCTTTCTTCTCAATGTAACATGTTTCACTACTGTTCACTTTATTTATTTTCATTGTAATATATTCTCAGTCATACAGGGTTCTGACTGGTTCTTCTTTTTCAAAGTAAGTAACATAATCTTAGTAAATCTCTTACTATTGATTATGTTATAATTCTTTGGTGACGATCAAGATCCATATTCTTCTTTTCCTCGTGCCTCTTTTTTTATCTAATAGTATTATAATTTTGTGTCTACAACGGGCTCTTCCCCTCTGACGTCAGCACCCCTGGTAGGTGTAGACATAGAGAGAGAGAGAGGGTAGAAGAGGGGGAGGGCATCGAAAAGGGTCTTCCCCTCTAGCATCGACATCCTCGGCAGGAGCAAAGAGAGAGAGAGAGAGAGAGAGAGAGAAGTGAGCAGAGAAGTCTAACCTGCCATCGAGCCATAGGAGAGGGGTGCTGTTGGGGAGCCAACTGTAGCCCTCGTCATCGCCGGCCCATTCCTACTCTTCTGCAAGCTACACCATCAACAATATATATCAGAAGATACATATTTCTCACCTTGATCAACCCATAATGAGGCAAACGAATAACTCCATCTAAAGCTGATCCGACTGGTCTAATCTACATTTTTTAATGATTTCTTTTTGTTGGTCATGGAGGACTGAACAGAATATCTTACCTGGCAATGGTGGCAACAGTAAAAGAGGGGACACAGAGTGACTGCGGCAGGGTATCCACCCAGTCCCCACCCATCACAACTCCCTCCGAACGGCACCGCACCACCCTCTGCCCTCCGACCAAGCTCGTGGCACCCCTACCCTCTCGCCAATCAATAATGTGGCCCCCTTCCTGTCAGCCTTTCATAGAGAAAGAGAGAAAAAAAAGGGTAGATTAGTCATTTTTCTTCTCTTAACTCACCTTGAGTTATTGATCACGAGGAATGGTTGACATTAGGGGCATGATGTAGTTTTTATGAAGATTTTAGAGGTTTACAGGTAAATTTTATAACGTTGGGGATATAGTGATAATTTAGATTTTTTTAGATATGCATGTATTTTTTCCTTTTATCTATTAAGAAAGTATTGTGTCGACGAACACTCAATAATCGGAGTCAGGAAAACTACCGGTCCCGTTACTTCTTTTTACTAAAGTTTAAGTCACCCGATTGAGAAGTCCTCGCTAACAAGTTCTAGAGTGTCACAGGCAGGATGCTCAACTGTAATGTGCACCATGTGCACCAAACAGCCGGCCCGTCTCAACAGGGGTCAGCATCCCACCGAAGGAGGCTCCGAAGGAGCCATGCTACCGCCACACCCACAGGCGAGATCTCCCAATCTAGCAAATCAGTAATTATCGGGACCATGTGCGTCCACCTCAATGGGCAGCGATTTGAGGCAATCCCGGAGTGGATCGTGCCCGCTGTACCAGTGTGGAATTCCTACAAAGCACTGGAGAAGATGAAAGATAGAATGACACCTGCTAGCCAGGTCGAAGTGCCGAAGAATACGCTGGCCTGTAGGCCAGCCAAGCCCAAGCAAGTCTGTATCCCCAAGGGAGCCCAGATTTTCTCACCTGCCCAAGTAGGACCCAGCACCTTTTGCCCCCTCAGGGCACGACAAGAGAGAAGGGTCAAGGCAACGACCCCCATCTACCAACCAGCACTTGCAACACTGGTGCCATTGGAGAACAACCACCGCCAACACCAAGGACGTTGTCATCGGGTCGTCCACACAAGGCCGTCAATTTACATTCCTGACGCCATTGTTGGCACACTAGCACAAGCTTCGCCTCCTGATCAAGACTGGGAAGGGGTGGAGCAAGCCATGAGGAACTACCTGCGAGGCCCAGGGAGCACTCCTTTGGGCCGCTAAAGACTGCTGGGGGCAGCGGCCTCCACCTTTGAAGAGGAAGAAACTCAGCTTGTACCTAGCGTAGAATCGAGGAACCGATCAGAGGAGCGATGTCAAGCCCCTCTGCGAGAGGAAGCAGACCCCCGAAGGTCGGTCTTCGACAGATTGGTGTTTCTGAGCAGGTCGTCAAGGAGGATGGCAAGAAGAGATAGAAGCTGGAGAATCTACACCTGCAATATGGCAGGAGTGTTTGGTCGGTATGGATCCCTACATACCGAGCCTGAAGAGGTGGCCAGGCTTGCCGCAAGACCAAGCCCTCTTACCAGAAGGGGAAGAGTGGCAAGTGAAGTAGTGCAAGTTGGCGCTGAAGAGGCCACCCATGAAGAACCCGCCACGGCCCTCGCCGCCAATGTCATTACTACCGGGGGCACCAGTGGCGCACCATGCACGTCATCTGAAACGACACTCAGACACCGCCCTAGGACACGTACCTAAGACAGACAGACACGAGACAAGTCATCATGGCCAACGAATGAGACCACGGACAAGACTCAATGGGCAATCAAAAGAAGGCTGCTCGGTGAAATGAACGGTCTAGATGGAAGCCGTTCAAAGGGGGATGAACGGTCTATGACGGACCATTCAAGGAGGATGAACGGTTGGGGGCCAACCGCTCAAAAGAACTGACCCCTAGACAATAAAAAGGGATGGATGGTTAGGGCTGGGCCGCCCAAAGGCTAAAGCGGTTAAGGACTAGCCTCTCAAGCCAACCGACATACTACAGTGTCGGTCAAAATAGTTTTGACCAAACCACCTATCTGAACCGGCACTAAACTACTGACCACTGGTCAACTGGGATAAGCGGGCAGGACTTGGCCGCTCAACCCAACGGGAAGGATGAACGGTTAAAGACCAGTCGCTCATGGAGGGATGGGCGGACCACTCCTGTCTGCTCAAGCCCTAGAGCGGTCTATCGACTGACCACTCAACCTAAAATCGAGACACGTTAAATGGTCCGAAAATAGCCGCTCATGCACCTTAAGCGGTTGCCATTGAACTGCGAAGGCGTTACAGTGAGCAAGCCAAGGGGTTCATCCGATCGTGGCCTTTTCATGCCTCGTTCGTGCCAAAATGAAGGGGATACAACCACAATCACCTTGTCAATCACATAGACTCTGACTAGAGTCAAAATGACACACGAATCGCAAGAAATGGGCGATTCTAACGAAATCACCCAAATGGAGTAACCGGACTTCCCGAGCTCCTAACGGTCTTGAATGACCATCAATCGACACGAAACTAGTATCAATGGAACACAGACGTTCCAGGGAGTTGAATGGTACTAACCACTCCAAAAATTGTCACTATTTTCTGACGAAGCCTACGAACTCCCAAAAATTACAACGAGCCTAAACTCGCTCGTTCTCACACCGTAGAGCGTAAAACCGTAAGGGAAGGTACATGAAAGGTAGGTGATCCATATCCCTACCTCCACCGAAGAAACCACACGTCGAAGCGACTAATCCACGTCGAAAAGTGCAAAACACGAACCACGCCGGCTTTAAATGTGTATTCTTTATGACTTCTATGCCCCCGTAGCGGGGTGAGTTTCTCTTCACATGCCCCCGAGCTGGGGTGTAGCTCTGTCTCAGATGCCCCCATGTGGGGTGTGTTCTTCATGACTTCTGTGCCCCCCGTGGCGGGGTACATCTTTTCCTCAAATACCCCTAAGTTGGGGTGGACTTCTCTTCATATGCCCATGAGCTGGGGGGGGTTCTTCTGCCTCTTATGCCCCAGAGTGGGATAGATTCTACTTCTTTTACCCCTCAAGGCAGGGTGGATTCTACTTCTTTTACCCCTAGACCAGGGTGAATTCTGCTTCTTTTATCGCTCAAGGTGGGATGCATCTCTCTTCATATGCCCCCCTGGCATGGGGTGCAGTTTCTCGCCTCTTATGCCCCAGGGCCTGGGTGTATTCTGCTTCTAGTGCCCCCCAATAGGGGTGTATTCTTTATGGCTTCTATGCCCTCTGGCGGGGTGCAACTTCGGGCCCCTCATGCCCCCAGGCCGGGGTGGAGCTTTATTTCATGCGACCCGCCCCTGAGAGGTGTGTTCTGCTTTTGGTACACCCATAGCAAGATGCTTTCTTTTGTGTGCCCCCAGGAGGGGTGAATTCCTCTGCCTCTTATGCCCCCTCAGAGCGGGGTGTGTTTTGCTTCCTTCGCACCTCGGATGGGGTGCATCTCCTTCTTCATATGCCCCCGGGGCCCGGGGAATGTTGTTTGTCCTGCTTCAGATGCCCACAGGGGGGGTATATTCTTCATGGCTTCTGTGCCCCCCGTGGTGGGGTGTGTGTTTTTTCTTCAAATGCCCTTAAGACGGGGGTATATTCTCTTGCTCTTTATGCCCCTAGATCGCGGTGAAACTCTGTTGCTTCTTATGCCCCCATGACGGGATGTATTTCTTGGCCTCATATGCCCCCAGATTGGGGTGAAGTTTCCTGCTTCTTATGCCCCCAGATCGGAGTGTATGTTTTCATTTCAGATGTTCGGAAGGCGGGATGCCCTCTACCTATTTTACCCCCAAGGCGGGGAGTATTCTCTTCTCCATATGTCCCCACAGTGGAGTATGTTCTTTTGTGGCTTCTATGCCCCAGCAACGGGGTGTATGCTTCCTCTAGGACCGCCAGGATCCGGGGGTCAAACGGGGCGATTTTAGGCAAGTTTACATGTAGCGGTCTATCGTAGGACCGTTTCTTGTTCTCTGACGGTCTAATAATAGACCACTACACCGATGGAGGAACATTCTGGGTAGACTACACGTGACTTCAGAAATTAAAGCATGTCTCTCAAATGGTGCAGAACTAGCAAAAGTGGTAGAATAAGAAATTGTAGATAACTGAAAGAGGAATAACTTTCATGAAGAGAGAAATTGAGAAAATGATCAGAAGATGGAGAAATTGGGGCTAGAAGATAGGAAAAATGCTGGGTTCCTGGGTTAATAGTGCATCTTGTTGGAAAAGTGTGAATAGAACATAATCAGGGTAGAACTGGCCAACAGCGTAGAAGAATAAGTTGTAGATCTCGAAAAATTGAACAACTTTCATGAAGAACACATTTTCAATAAAGGATTGGAAGATGATGAAAAAGGATCACTTTCAAGACTATGTAGCAGGAGAGAGCCGAATGCTTGAGGGAAGCCGACCTAAATGGGTCATAAGTTGACTTAGAAGTCAGAAGTTGATAAGATAAGCTCCAGCACTCTAAGAAATCATGATCTCCAAAGTCCAAAGGGTAGGGAACAACAAAAATGGGCTCGAAATCCATCCAAAGAAGGCTCCAAAATAATGGGTAATTTGGGACATCAAAAATGATGAATAAGAGAAATGACACAACTTGTAGACTAAAACGGGTGTCAACAGATGCCCCTCCTTGATGTTCACTTAGGAATAAATAAATCAATCAAATTACGAGAAGCTTCGTGGATTGCTTCTTTAGGAGTTAAACTTCCATTTGTCCATATTTCTAGAAACAGGATTTTGAGTTGTTCTGTTAGATCGGTCGCTTAAGATCTTTGGTCTCCATTCGGACCCGATGAAAAAAATGGGATTACTTTGTTTGGAAGGCAATGAGCGAAAGCGACGTGGAGGTGAAATGAAAAGGAGATGGAGCGAAGGCGACAGTGACGGGGAATGGAGATTAAGCGGAGATGAAGCGGAGAGAACTGACAAGCGGACATCAAGACAAAAGGCACCTGTTACAACCCACAAGTGATAGGAATTCTCCCAAAAGAGACTTGTTCGTTGTTTTGACCCTTGAGGGATAGGTGACCCTCGGGTCTTGTATTTATGCCCATAAGGGGTTTTTTTGTAATTTTGTCCCTTTGCGGGCTATATTTGTAAGTTTTTACGTTCCGGGGCAGTTAAATTATGTAGTTCCGTCCCTATAACGGAGGGAATTATGGAAATGTCCTCCCCGAGATTGCGAGAAATAAAAGTCCTGTTGTTTGCAGTTTTACCCTACCATCTTTTGTAATTGGGGCTACGCCCCTACTTTTCGCGTTAGTGCGGATCTCTGTGATGTACAATCGATAACTTGCCAACAACCCTTGTACTCATTTGGGCTCTAAATGTATCTGGTGTATTCTACAGATTTTCTTTGCCCACCGATCAGAAGAATTTTTTTTAAGAAAACCCCCGACTCTCGGGAGTTGCATATATATCCCTCCTTTGGCAAAATTGACACGTGCACCTTCTATGAAGTCACTCGTCGTTCCTTTGGTTCGAGGACATTGTCAGCTCTGTCCGACGCTTGGGTGCTGTCTCAAACCTAAGTCTATGTAGGGTTTGGTAAAATTACTAAAATACCCTTGTGTCCTAGAGAAATGGCTTAGTTGCTCCTAAAATCCTCCATAAACGGCCTCAACGTCTTGGTAAATTAGGGACCCTGCCCTACGTTCTTTTCAACCCGGAAATTTCAGAAGTACCCTTGGCCCGATAAAATTATCAAAATACCCCCGGGGTCCAAGAAACCTCCCGCCATTTCAAAACGCCTATGGCTCCTACAGAATTGCATCCATACCCCAAGATTCTAGGGCTTTTGTCTATGCCTAAGAGGCCTTTGATAAAGCCTTAGTCTTATCAGTCTGCCGGTGGTGAATGAGTGGTAATTGCGAGTCGTCCAAAGGAACAAGTCCTCAACATCGGGATCTATAAAGGGGATTTTCAAGTTTTCTTTGACAGTTAAACAAAGGTGTTCAGATGTTAGGCCGATGTAAATCAACACCGACTGAGGTCAGTGGGGAAAGGTCCAGCACCCGAACTCAAATCGTCTGATATGATGCGCACCCACAGAATAAACCCTCATATAAAATGTTTCTTTTCAAAAAGAACACCATATATAGAGAGAGAGAAGAGGACATCGTAGGGCCGGGGTCTCCCCCTCCGGTGCCGGCAACCCCACGTTGCAGGCGGTCCGGCAAGAGACCAGGGCTGGTGGCTGCAGGTAGAGCTCGGCATTGGCGGTGTCGGTGGAAATACTACGACGACTGGTGGTGGATGGTGGTCCACAGGTGGTTGCAGCAATGCAACTCAAGAGACGTCACAGGGATTGGCGGTGGTCAGTGAAGGCAATGGCAGACCAGCATGGGCGTCGCGGTAGCGGCTATCCTGCAGCTAGGACTTGCAACCGCCAAGGATGGTGATCAACGTGGGCAGGGCTGCCGACAGTGTGGGCATTGTGGTCGGGGGTCCTGAGCATTGGCAGGTAGAGTGGTGTGGGGAAGGCGGTCATGGGGTGGCGGAGCCCCTCCGGTGCAGCAGTGAACCGCGGGAAGGGAGACGAGGGCAGCGACTGTGACGGGCCGGGAAATTCCTGGGGGCATCAGGTAGCAGAGGGTGCAACGCTCTCGCTGGATCAGGGTGGCGATGCTCTGCAGTGAGAGTAGGAACGGGAGGTGGAGGGCGATGCCAGTGGTGGCACGGGCGTGAGAGAGAGGGCCTTGAAATGTGGTTGGGTGGGGGTAGGGTTCCAGGGGGTGTGAGGTTCATGATACGGAGGAACGTGGTGGACGAGGTGGGCTCGCGAAGGTAGGGGTGGCAATGATAAAAAGAGATGAAGATGACGAAGAATGAGAGGGGGGATGGGGCCTCGGGAGGGTGCACTAGGGTATGTGGAGTAGAGAGAGATGTAGGGAGAGAGAGGTGGGGAGGGAGAACGAGAGAGGGGCATGGGGAGCAGTCCGAGGTCTTGGCACCGTCGTCGCCACCGCCAGGCATCCTTGGCCGCTGCCGGTTGAATGGGGAGAGAGAGAGAGAGAATGGAAGTATAAAATAGAGAAAGAAAAAGATTAACAACGAGGAGAAAGCTATTTTCAGAGTGTGGTTAACGGTAAGGGTTTTTAACTTAAGGTAAGAAAATTGTGAGACTAATAAATAAATAATTATATTAGAGGTACCGATAATTAATATAATATAGATTATAGGGGTAGAAAGTTAAATAGCTCAAAAGAAAGTAATCGGTCTTTTAAGGCCTTTACATTTGGTCCCGATTATGCAATCGGGTCTTCGTGTTTACATCCGGTTGTAATCCGACCATTGAATATGCTTCAGTCTGCAATTAGACCTTTGGTTCTATTTTTGTTCACATTCGAATAGTTGAATTTGAATCCCATCACGAGCGGACCGTTGGGTCATCAAGATGATCACTATCGGTCTGTTGGATCTATTTCCGATCACGATCTAACCATCAGATATGTTTTTGGTTGAGATCTGACCGTTGAATTTGCTTCGTATAAAGATCTGACAATTGAATTGATGCTCGATCTGTTGAATTTAAATTTGGTTAAGATTCGACTGATGGATTTGCTCTAAATCAACATTTGACCGTTTGTTTTCAAATTTCATCACAATTGGTCCGTTGGATCGCCAATATGATCACTAACAGACCGTCAAAATGATTCGTGGTCATGATCACTCTTTTGATCGTGATCAGACCATTGAGTTGATGCCTTTAACGGACATTTGTGCACATGGTAGGGGCACATTTATAATTTTTGACCATTTCTACATACAAGTGTGATTTCAGTCTCTTTTTGGGCATAGTTGTCATTTCTTGGCAGCTTAGCAAGTTTGCCATTTCTTGACTCTCTCAAGACACTTTTGTCATTGCTCGACTTTCTTAGAGTTTTTTTTGTAATTTCTTGACTTTTTTGGATATTTCTGTCATTTTCTAACTTTCCCTAGGCACTTCTGTCAATTTTTGACTCTCTTGCGTATATTTGATAGAAATAGTTGTCCTTTGAGATGTGAAGCCAATGATTTAAAAATTGAATTGGCAAAATTTTATGGTTTGGGGCCAATCATTTGACGATTTTGGGATTTGAAATTCAGGGTGGCTGACCTTTATAGTTTGGAAGCCATGATTTGAGAGTTTTGGAATTTTAGGTTGGATGGCTGACTTTTGTGGTTTAAGAGCTATGGTTTTAAATTAGGATTGGCAAAACTTTTTTGATACGGAATAGGAGTGGCTGATCTTTTTAGTTTTGAGCCGAAAGTTTGATTTTTTTGGTTTTTTGAATGGCTGACTTTTCTGGTACAAAGTCAAAAGTGAGGGTAGGGTTGACGGGGTGGAAGAGTACCAGGCAAGGAATGCCTCGATCTCAGCCACCATGTTGTTCAGACGGTCGAAAGTCTTGACCTCCGCGCTGATCATCCTTTCGAGGATTTTCTTCTTTAGATTTTGCTTACAAATTTGCACTGCGTCCTCTTGATGCGGGGGGCACCTGCACCTCATGCTGAGGTTCCTCCATCTTTTGATGAAGTTGAGTGTCAACTCATCATTTCTCTACCTCGTGGCGTAGAGCTCCGCCATGGTGACCTCCCGTTCAGCAATGTAGAATCTCTCCTTGAACTTCTTTTGCATGTTGGGCCAATCGATGATAGACCCGGGCGGCAGGCTTGAATACCACTCAAAGGCAAGCCCAGTGAGTGTCGAGCCGAAGAACTTCAGGAGGTAGGCTTCATCAGCAGTCAGGTCTCCCATGACATTCACATAATAGGCAATGTGTTCTCTAGGAGACCCTTGCCCATTGAACTTTTCAAACTTCAGTGGCTTGGTGATGCCAGCCGGCAGCTTCCTCACGGCATAATGAGCCGGATAGGGGACTCGGTGGACGTCAAATGGAGTTTGATCCCCGTCACCCCTTTCTGCTAACTACATATCTATCATTTGTTCCAGCATCAACCGACTGACTACTACCGGGTCGACCGGGCTTGGATAGAAATGGGTGGGCTGCGCAGCTGGGGTGGTCAGCACAGTTGCCTGAGGGGTGATGGGAGACCCCTGAGGGGGTGAGATCTGCGGCAGGGCCAGTGCCAGGTACTGTGCTTACTGTAGGGGCATGCCTGCAAGGAAGTTGGGGGTTGATGAGAATGCTACAGCTTGTAGAGTCACTTCAGAAGATTGCTCGTTGCCCCCGAGCACTTCCGATAAAATCTTGATCTGTTTGGACGTTGAGGGTTGGGCATTCCTTTTGTTGAGTTTCTTCATCAGCAATTCAATCTCCCGCTGGTACTGTTGTATCATGTATAGCATGGCGGGGTCAGTTGTAGAGCGAGTGGGCATGCCCCCTGTCTCTTCGGCCGGGGCGTCCTCGGATAATGTGGAGGGTCTGCCACTCGCGCCCCCAGTAGTGACAACATTGGCTGCCAGGGCCATGGAGGGTTCTTCGGGGGAAGTCTCTTTGACGCCAGCCTGCGTCACTTCACTCGTCGCTCTTCCTCTCTTGGTGAGGGGACCGGGCGTGGCGGCGAGCCTGGCCACTTCTTCGGGGTCGGTAGGTAGAGCCCCGTACCGACTAGCGAGTGTTGCCATATTACAGGTGAAAACTCTCCAGTCTCTATTTCTTTTTGTCATCCTCCTTGACGGCTTATTCGGGAATAGCAGCCTGTCGAAGATCGACCGTCGGGGCGGCGCTTCCTCCCGCATAGGGGACTGGCGTCGCTCCTCCAACCGGTTCCTTGATTCTGCGTTGGGCACAGGTTGGATTTATTCTTCCTCCCAAAAGGCGAAGACCACTGCCCCTAGCAGTCTTTGACGACCCATAGGGGTGCTACCCAGGCCTTTGAGGTAGTTTCTCATGGCTTGCTCGATCCCTTCCCACTCCTGGTCGGGGAGAGCGGCCAGTGGTTGTGTGTCATTGGCGATAGTAGGATAGGCGTAACTTGCAAATGCCAGGCGGTCAGCATGGCGACGACGCCTGCGACGTTGGCGGCGGGCATTTTCAGGCAGCATTGGCACAACAGCTGCCGGTTGGTGGGTCGTGGCTGTCACCTTGACCCTTTCATCTCTTCGCCCCTTTCTATGGGGGGCGTAGCTGGGCCCCGCCTGGGCAGGTGCCGTGAGTTGGGCTTCCTTGAGAACCCAAACTTGCTTCAGCTTTGCCGGCTTGTGAGCCAGTGTGTCTTTCGGTGCTGCGGCCGGAACGGCGGGTGCCATCCTTTCCTTCTTCTTCTCCAGTCCTTGGAAGGAGTTGCGGACTGGAATGGTCGACACGATACAGTCCGGGATTACTTCGGACCTCTGTCCATTCAGATGGACTCGGATGGTTCCGATAGTCATGGACTTACCGGAGCTAGAGATTCGACGCCCCGTGACAGTGCCAGCATAGTTCCTTTGGACTCTGATGGGATGCCGACCCCTGGTGCGATGGTCCGGTAGTCTGGTGCACATGGTGCACTTTGCAGCCCAACGTCCTGATGTGACACCACTTATGGACCTAAATTGCAAGCAAACAATCGAGTTGGCGGACCCACTCAAGTGGACTCACCCGTGTTGTGCACACCCGGGTCCATAGGTGGACCGATGATGGGGATGAGGGTCCGAGGTTGGACCTTGAGATTCTAGGGGATTGGCTAGCTTGGGGTTGAACCCCTAAGGATCTGGGATGCCCAATTCGACGGGCGGCCAGCACGCCGAGGGAGTGGGATGTAGGGCCACTCTCACAACTCACTCCGTGGTGGCACACGATTTGGTGGATTCTGGACCAGGCACTCACTCACGTCCGACGGGCAATTGAAAGTAATAATAAGCCAGCAAAGATAATGCTACCAGCAGAGGAGAGTGATTAGGTGCTCACCCTATCGGCGTGAAGACGCCAACCCTGGTCGGAGACGAGGGCGAGCGAGGAAGCGTGGGCTTACCCGCACGCCACGCCGATGAAGCCTCAACCTGAATTATCAAGTTACAATCATTACACCCCTTGCAAGGGGGTTCGACTAGGGGTGGGGATTAGTTTTACAATCAAAATGTACCTCCACATAGGGAGGGGCGATCAGCCGGCCAGGTAGGGTGGGGAAAACTATGCTAGAAGTCGAAGTGGACGAAAATCGTTGGCTCTGCCAGCCCTCTGGAATAGAGGATAGATTGTGACTGTCGATGCTACTACAGACTTCCCTGAACTCCGATTGCGACAAAACCAATGGCAAAACCTTTGTAGCTGACCCGGGAAGACGTCCAATGTTTGGGAGGACTTCTGGTTGCCTGCGTTGGTTGGGGCAGGGCCGTGAACAGGGTCTCTATTCTCTGGTTCTGTCTACTTCAGCACCACTACAGTAGGAAGATGAGGTCACCACGGGCACTCCTAGGCTCTGATTCAGGTGTGGTCAGAGTCTCTAGATTTTTTGTCGAGTCCTCTTCGAACGGAGACCCACGGCGATGTTGGCAGAGGTAGGAGTCACCGGAGAGGTCCCAAAGAGTGACCAGGTGTCTTCTGAATCCCAGAGGGGACAGAATAACACACCTAGTGGAGAAAAATGAGAAATTGCTACTCCAGATGCCGAACGGGGCGCCGCCTTTTAGTAATTGAAGAATACTTGTCTTAGAAGATCTCAGCCAAGTGCCTCCTCTAGAACTTTAGGTGGTTGGCGTCAGAAATTAGCAACCTAATATTTCCGACGTCCTAATTCTGTCGAAAATACGTTATAAATTACATTTCTGATGAATTTGTGACACATTTTCAATGGAATTAGGACATCAAAAAAGTTGATTTTTCTTGCCGTCTACTAGAATGGACCCCAAAGGTTACCGCTATTGAAGAAGCACGTAATCTAAGTACTTACTCCCTAGCTCAATTATTTGAGAACTTGGCCACCCACGAACTAAAGATACTTAGTCAGAAGGAATGAGAAGATTCCAAGAAAAAAAATGCTTGGTCTAAAGGCCAATATTGAGAATAGCGATGAGGAATAAGAATCCATGTCAGGCGAGGATAGTGACAAAGTAGACATGCTATCAAACATCTTCAGAGAATTCTAAGGAACAAAAAAGACTTCTCATCTAAGAGAGATGAACCCAAGAAGCTCAGATGCTATGATTATAGCAAGACTGGACATATTAGAGGCGAGTGCAAAGTAAAGACGACTGATGAACCCAAAGATAGGAGCTCTGACAAGAAGCCAACCAAAGCGTCTAACAACGTATACAGAAAACTAAGAGTCAAGGCCATGGCAGCAACATGGAGTGATGAAGACAAGTTAGTGTAGTCTAACCACTCCACGTCAGAAGGAGAAGACTAACACATAGGTCTTATGATAGATATTGAAAATGTTGAGGTAACTCATTGTATCCCTTCTAATACATCCTTAGATTTTAGCAGTGATAACGATCGGTAGCTTTCCTATGATGAATTTTTAATGGGTTTTCTCAAGCTGCATGATAAGTATAGATCTAAAAGCAAAGCTTTAAAGACCCTGTGGGAAGATCATGAAAGCCTAGTTTTCGAAAGGCAACTTTCGGAAACACAAGTTTCAAAGTTAACCTCTAAAAATGATCGCCTTGCAAAGGATTTTAAGAGTCTTTCAAACTCTTAGAATGGATTAGATCAACTCTTATCCACTTCTAGAAAACCTTCTAACAAATGTAGATTAAGATGCAGCCTTATAGTCATCATCAAGACTAAGAGTTTGCATGAACTTATAAGATTAGTTAAATCATCAAGTGAGCATCATGCATGCATCCACTATGGTAAAAATAGTCATGAATTATTTCATGGAACGTGAGGGGGCTAGGGGGGGTAGAGAAGAAGAGGGCGGTAAAAGAGCTAATTAGGGGATGTAAAATTGACATTCTTTGTATCCAAGAGACCAAATGTGAAGGGAATGGTGAATCTCTTATGAGGGAGCTAGGGGTGGCTAGACTTTCCATGAGAGTTGTGTCCCCAGCAGAGGGCAAGTCCAGCGGGATTAGGACCCTCTGGAATCCTTATGAGATTGAAGAGGTGTGTTACGGAACCATTTATCCTTCTCCAAAACCTAAGCATTGAGGTAGGGGATTCCTTCTTATAAGTCGATCCAACTCTTTTGTAGAATCCAATGTGAAATTAAAACCACTGGCAACTCTAGCTGGCTAAGAGGCCTATGGGTGCTCACATCACCCACCGTAACAATACCTCTCCCTTTACAAGGCCGACGCCCTCGTCGGCTAGGTGCCGATCGAGGTTACGCCCACTCATGCGCAGTAGATAAAGGGTGTATTGATACGCCACATTAGATCGACAAAAGTTGGGCTCAGACACTATTTTTATGGAATCATTTATCCTTCCCCAAAACCTAGGCATTGAGGTAGGCTCAAGCAGGGAGACTCTATGTAGCCTCTCCTCTTTGTGCTAGTGACTCGTGTTGGGTAGGGCTTGATTGATAGCAAAGGATTCAGGTCTAATCAAGAGTTTCCAAATTGGGGGAAGAGGTCGTCGCTGATACCATCATGTTCCTGGCAAAGGATGAGCAACAATTTTATATGGCTAGACTTTTGCTGGAATTGCTAGAGGAGGTCAATGGTCTGAAAGTTAACTTCAACAAGAACTTGCTAGTTGGGATTACATGGAGGGCATGGCCCTTCAGGGGGCGGCGTGCATTCTGGGGTGCCAGTTAGGAGCCTTCCCTATCTCCTATCTGGGGCTCCCTCTGAGCCCAGGTGCTCTACAGTGTGTAGATTAACTACCTATTATACAGCGTTATGTGTCTAGACTGACTGGTTAGAAGGCTAGATTGCTCTCATATGAGGGCAGGTTGGTTTTATACAAATCAGTTTCGGATAATCTGTTTATCTATTTTCTCTCCATGCTCCAGATCCCGAAGATTGTGACGCAGACACATATATTTGGAAGGAAAAAAAATACATTAACTTATACACTTTGTGTCACCACTTTTGCCGTATCATTTGAGACAACGAGAGAAACAAACTTAAGTTTGATACTCGCAAAGTTGGAAGCACTGAACTTAAGTTATTAACCTCACTCAGGAGATAAAAGTGAAAAAAAGTGATGACCCAAACTGTGGCCCCATAATATTTATAGCTCAATTATTAGAAGCTCCGCTCGCTCCTGCTAGCACTCTCTCTCGTGCGGTTCCTCGTTATAAATTCACGTGTACACGAGACCCACCTTGTTAAATGATCAAAAGGCTCGCTATTATTGCCATTCATTATTTTTCCACCTTTGTGTTCCACACAGATTACTAGAATCCTATTACGTTTAATTGGATTCTTACAAGTGTGTCATATTTCTTCCTCCTTACAAACGGTAAATTTCTTCTTGCATGTAGCATCAAACCCCGTTTTGCTCTTAATTTTTCCAGGGTTTTGATCCCGTGTTACATGATTTTTTTTCAGCTTTAGTCAGGAAAGAAGAGAAGTAAATGTGCAGGAAAAATCTCGATGTGAAACTGACGCTTTCTCCATTGTAATATTTGCGAAGGTCATTACGTAATGCCACTAATGTCCTCCCGGGCGGCGGCTGTTGGATGTGTAGTAATTTTGAACAGAGGATGGTGGTGGCTTCTGTGGAGTGGTGGAAGTTTACAGTCAAGAGAGTATAGGAGGCAATCTTTTTTCTGCTGCTGCTGTCACAGCAAGTGTTCACCCAACTACACGAGTATTGAGGTCATTGTGGAACTTTGGGCGGCATAAAGTTGTAAGTACAAAACCCTTTAAAGGCACATGTGAGTATGTGACGTCAAAAGCACTCGTTAAAAAAATTAAGATTTGGCCCATGCAAGTCTCGAACCTGCGACCTTCGTGTTATTAGCACGACACTCTAACCAACTGAGCTAATAGGCCGGTTTGCCAGGGGTGGTAACTTTATCTTATTAATTCGTTTTCAAAAATTTCTTCTCGAGAACAATTGCCGATGGAGAGCTCAGAAGTCAGAAGAAGGGAATAAAATCTTATACCCAGCTACAGCCTAAATATTGGGCTAGCCACTGATTGCGTGGTTCATGTCGGGACTGAGAATCCGCGGTACCATAAAGGTTACGGCATTAATTACATCCCCTCGGAGAGGGGAAAACTCTTGATTGATTACCAGGAAAGGGGGCCTGATGGCCTGAGATTCATAATATTGAAAGTGAGAGTAGAATTTCAAATTGCGTTTAAACAAACCCCGCATTAGGGCGTAAATGTTCACAAATGTGCATATGTCGGTCACTAGTGGATCATTTCTTGTTCGGACAGAAGTCCGTGTTAGCAGCATCGAAGATGACGATAAAAGTGTACAAATGTCTACCGTAAACGCGGCAAGTTTAATGCGGGTGTGGGATTGAGTCCCAGTAGAAGCGGGTCAGATTGATGATCTATTGGCCTGAGGCAGTTTTGGACTATGGCCATGTCAGATATTTCAAGGTCCACGTCCGATACCATGGGGCATCATTGCTTTCTCTTCACACACAGTCCGGGAGAGCGAATTGTTAAGTGCGTAGCCCGAGCCTGCCATTGTGCGCCCTCGCACGCAGATCAACCTGAGAAAATTTTGATTATAGTAGGTTTTGTTGTTTGTTCTCATGAGAGTGGTTCATATTCTTTTGTTTCATTCATTAGTTTGGGTCCTTTCTTTTGGGTTATTTATCAGTCTTAAACCATTTCTTTTATTTAGCTAATTGTGTGTTTTTTTTTGGAGGTGGCACGCCGGTTTACAGAAACAAATGGGCGCACCGGATAAGGATGCTACAGGGGGGTGTGCCGAATTAAGGTAGCAAGGGGGGTGCTCCGGATTAAGGTTATGTAGGTGGAGCGTGCCGTATTAAGGAAGGCCAGGGGGGACAAGTGCGCGCTGGATTAGGAAGTCAATGGAGAGTGCGCCGGATTAGGAAGTCAATGGGGTGCGTCGGAATAGAAGATGGAGGGAGCGCGCCGCGATAGCTGGTGCAAGGAGCGCGCCGGATTAGGCTCTCGATGGAGGTTTTGAGTGTGGGTCTAAATCGTTGTGGGGAGGAGAAGAGGCACCGTGCTGGATTAGCCCGCGCCGGGATAGCTTCTCCTGAGTTTTAATTCGTTCTGTTTACTTCTTTTGATTTCTGTTCTTGGTTCTCTGGCCTGCACCTACCTCTTTGGGCATCGTGCCCCTCTACACCATCACGCCTGGGTCCTCCGGGCTTCCCACTGATTTTTCCTGGGCATCGTGCCCCATGGTGTCTCATTCCTCTGGAACCTCCAGATCTCCATTCTAGGGCATCATGCCCCTCCTCATCTCCACTCCCGAACCCTCCAGATTTCCTTCTAGGGCATCCCACCCTTTCCTATCTTCCTCCTCGGGAACTTCCAGAGTCTTCTTTCTACCACACCATCCTTTCCGGGAATCACGCTCATTCTTTCTCATCTTTCTTCCGATTTATCCTCTTACTTCTCTAGGACATCGCGTCCTTCGTTCTATTCTTCCTCTTCCATCATCTTTTCCCATACCTTTTCTGGGGCGTCGTGTCCCTCGGCATTTTTCTCCTCCGGAGTCTCCGGATTCTTCTTCCCACCATGATTCTCCTCTACTGCCTCCGATCCCTCCGGATCCACCTCTTTCTATATACCAATTTCTCCTTTTAATCCCTCCTGATCTCGGGTCTAACCCAACTTCTTCCGCATCAACTATTTTGGGCATCTGCCAGTTCTCCCGCTGCTTCTGAGATTTCAGTCCTCACTCCTCCTCTTAATTTTTTGCCTCTTCTGTAGACCATCCTTGTGATCAGGGCCTCCACGCCTTAATGAGAGAGTTCTAGCCCTCGCCTCTCTTCCTTTTCTCCTTATTTGTCTGAGTCTTGTCTAGGCACCACTCCTTCTTGTTAAGCCACTTCAATCCTTTGCTTCCAATTCTTTTATTTGCCGAAGAGGACAAATCCCATGGTGATCAACATCTCCTCCGACAGCTGCTGCTTCATAAGTTTGCAAGGTAACATATCGGCGTAAGTACGTATTGTTATGATGTCATTACTACCTTACTTCACGCATGGTTTTCAAAATGAAGTGCTTCTAAACTTGATTAAGAGTGATTATTCTAGGCCTTTATCTTAGGTCTTTATCTTGGTTGAATTTTAGACAGAGTCTTTAGGCTTGCTTTTGTAGCACCTTTAGTTATGAGAACCCCGTGCTGGGAGTTCAGCATTCCCTCCCGCTTGTTAAGGGCAACCCTTAGCTGGGCATTGCACACACTTCACGACGTCCACAGCAATGCAAAGACACCAGCAAGGGGCAACTGAAGCTTACCTGGCCGGTGTGAAGACACCGATCTCGGTTGGAGATGAGGGCGAGAGAGGAAGCGAGGGCTTGCCCGCACGTCGCGCCGATAAAGCTTCAACCTGAAAATTTAAGTTACATGCACTATGCCCCATGCAAGGGGGTTAAACTTGGGGTAGGGAAGCCAAAGTTATAGTCAAATACTACCTCCCACAGGGAGGGGTGGTAAGCCGGCCAGGCGGGGAAGGGGAAAGCCTAAATGAGACCGAACGGATGGAAGACGTCGGTTCTACCCGCTCTCTGGAACAAGGGACAGACAGTCAGAGTTGACGCTGCTATGGCTGCTCCTGAATTTTTCCAATGATGAGACCAGTTGGAAAATCTTCATAGTTGGATCAAGATGACATCTGAATTTCTTGGAATTTCTTGGTCGCCGGTGCTGGTCGGGGACAGGCCACAAACAGGGTCCCTGAGTTATGGTTGTGACAGCAGTGGTACCTCAGCAGCAGGAAGAAGAGGCCTCCATGAGTGCTCCCGAACTCTAAATCAATAGTGGCTATAGTCGTTGGAATTTTTGTCAAGTCTTCTTTGAAAAGAGACCTGCGGGGGTGCCAGATGATGTCAGATCAGGTTGGGAGGGCCCGAACAGTGGACAGGGGTCTGTTCAGTTCCAGAGGGGACAGAACAGTGCACCCTGGGGAGAAAATTGAGAAAATACTGCTCCGGATGCTGAATGGGGTGCCGCTTCTTGGTAATGGAAGAAGACTTGTCATAGAAGCTCTCAGCCAAGTGGTCCCTCAATAAGCAGAGGGACGTGATCGTGGGATCTTCTGGAAGTTACTTCAGGTTACTGACTGGACCTATCCTGCACAGTCGGAGAAGAACAGCTCTCTCGGGCGACCAAGAGCTTCGAATGGGACGAGACCACTGCCATTGCGAAGAATACAGAGAGGTGCTTCCAATGGTTCCTCTTGGGCCTCCAGGGATGCCGGGATGAAGTTGGGGCAGGCCCGGAAACAAGTAGCTTCTCTACTGCCTGCGAGCTGGGACTGTAGGTTGAAGATGATAGGTGGCAAATGGAGTAGATGAGAGGGGAAATGAAGGAAACTTTGCTTTTCCTTTTTGTTTTATTATTATTATTATTACTCTCCTTCTCCTCTTATTAAATGCTTGAACAATGGGTGAATTAATGCAGGGGAAGTGCAGGACCTACATCTCCTGGCTATAGGTCCGTGCAGTGTACCTGGCACTGCCAGACTTCTAGCGGGAGCGGCTGGCTGCCATGGGGTTCACCCCATTCCTGAGCACTGAGGTGTGTCGCTTTGACACTCCTCTGCTCTACGCCCTGCACGATCGCTGGGATCCAGTGAGTCAGACCTTCCTCTTCCTGTGGGGGCACATGGTCCCCACGCTGGAGGATGTGGCCAGGCTCACTGGCCTACGTGTGCATGGGCTACCGGTTAGTGGGACCACCTTTCCCGACTACCGGGGGATGGCTCGGGAGTTGCTGGGCTTGGAGCTATGGCGCCCCGAGAGGCGGTCGACCCTCCTCCCACGGGCTAGTCTTCAGGACAGCCTTAGGCTGAGACGGGCGGGGATTGCAGTAGGCGAGGAGCCGGAGCAGCATTTACAGTGCCTGGTGGACTTAGCCAGAGCGAGGGTGGCAGTGCAGCCGGGAGTGGAGGCCGATCGGGTGCTGCGGCGCTTCTTGATGCTGATGTTCGGGTGTCTCCTCTTCTCCACTCGGGCGGGCGCGATGAGCTGTCGCTTCCTCCCTTTCCTCGAGGAGCTCGACCACGTGGGCGACTACACGTGGGGAGAGACAGTCTTGGCTTTTCTGTTCGACTCGCTGAGCTTGACGACGCGTCGGACGATGCTCGGGGGCTTCTCTCCCTTACTCCAGGTATGACTCTTATCCTAGTTTGATGATTTTATGACTTCTACATGCTTTCTAAATGCCGACGCGCTATTGTGCTACAAGTTTGGGCCTACGTGTACCTACGTGCACTAGGCAGAGGGGAGGAGGCCCGTCCTGGGCTTCTCCCGATCGCACGGAGGTGGGCAGCACCCCGCGAGATCGGCTCCCTGAGACGATAGGTCCGGGAGCTTCAGGATGACATCGATGCTCTGCCGTACGCCTCGGTACGCTTCTAAACTCAGACTCTCTGATTAAATGCATTCCTATATGATAATGATGCTGATGCAGTTTCCTCATTTTTACAGGTGCGGTGGACGCCTTATAGCAAGGAGGGCCAAGTAGACCAGCCTTGGGTGGTTGGGGCTCTCGCTTTCGCTGGCCGGGATGTGTGGCTTCACTGCATGAATGTGGTGGAGCCACTTCATTACCACCTAGTGATGAGGACCGTCGGGGTACACTAGCCTGCGGTGGAGTTCCCTGCACTAGAGAAGGCCCAGGAGAGAGTATCGAGGTCAGTGAGAGGCCTGACCGCGGTGTTCGACTGGACGATGAGGAATGCCGCACAGGTAGCTGACTGGAAGGCCCTTTGTTGCGCAGTGACCGCTCGGGCGGAGAGCGACGCGGCGTACTACACTGCGTACGTGAGACACTACCGGGACCAGGTGTTCCGGGGCGCCCACCGACCGGTACGACTCCTTAACCCTAGACCCTTTATGCTTATGATTATGACTTAATGACGTGCGAACATTTTGGATTTCTAAATGCAGACTTACCCCGAGGGATGCGTTGCGGTGCTGACAGGGCTCCTCACAGCGACGATCTGGGAGGGGGACGAGGCTCGATAGGCCTTAGCCCTCTTGGTGAGTTTTTCTCTTAATGCATTTACTATTATACTGAGACACGACTAGCCTAGAGTTTTGTTTTCAGTGGGGGGAGGAGGCCCAGAGATAGGGGGTCGACGCTCCGTCTTCTTCCACAGCGCAGACTCCAGTCGACCGAGCGGAGCGAGAGGCAGAGTTTGGACGGATGGTGGATCGGGCCACGGTGGCCGAGGCAGCACTCGCCGAGCGGGTACGTTCTACACTTCCCTTTGTGAATTCTATTCTTATTATATTAAAAATGTAGTTGACTAATAGTGAAATGCATGTGTGCAGGTGACAGAGTTGACAGCCACCATCGGCGAGGGTGACCAGCTACGAGAGGAGCTCGTACTGGCACAGGACGAGGCCGCCCGCCTGCGCGAGGAGCTGGCGCAGGGCTTTGGCCTGAGGGAGGAGGTGTCCCACCTTCAGAGGGAGCTGGAGCAGAGCACCCACTCGAGGGAGTCGACAGAGCGCGAGCGTGCTGAGGCGCAGGAGGAGGCAGCCCGCCTGCGAGAGCAGTTGGCACGGGGCAGACCGTCGGAGACGGTGGAGTTGGAGGTTCTCCGGGCGGAGCTAGAGCGACTCCTCACCACGACCTGGGAGCTGGAGCGTTTTCGACAGGAGGCGTTCGAGCTTCGCAGCCAGGTACGGGCTTACCGGGAGATGAGCCGATCTCGTAGCCTGATGAGCGGTAGGCGTGCGGCTCCGAGTGGGAGTCGTGCCACTCACGGCTCTGTCAGCCAGTTTCTTGCAACTTCCTCTCAACGGTAGAGGAATGAGGAGGAGGACAGACGCCGATGGCGAGAGCGAGAGGAGGGAGCGACCTCTACGATGGTCCCACCATCGAAGAGGTAGGAGGGAGGTGGGGACAGTGACAGGCCAGAGGGGGCGGCCTAATCTTTATTTTGTACTCCTTCATGACATGATATGAAATGACAGTGATCTAGTTTGTCTTTTTCCTTTTTTGTGGATTTTCTTATGTGATGCATGTATAAAAAGGTGCAAATTCAGACTATGGATGACTTACGGGTGAGACACACGGGAGGGGTGAGGCATGCTGACCCTACGAGAGAGACGACGCGAGAGGAGAGAGACACGCCGACTCTACGAGAGAGACGACACGAGTGGAGAGAGGTACACCGATCCTACGAGAGAGATGATGCGAGTGGAGAGAGGCATGCCGACCCTACGAGAGAGACGATGCGAGTGGAGAGAGGCACGCCGACCCCATGAGAGAGACGACGTGAGAGGAGAGACACGCCGACCCTACGAGAGAGACGACGCGAGGGGAGGGACACGCCGACCCTACGAGAGAGACGACGCGAGGGGAGAGACACGCCGACCCTACGAGAGAGACGACGCGAGTGGATAGAGGCACGAGCTTCAAACAACATAGCAAAGGATGGGCGGTCGCTCTTAGGCCGCACAAGGTTTATGCAGCTACATATAGACCGCATATAGGGGTTGTGCGGCCAGTACCCGGCCGCATGACGTAATGATCTTTGACACTTGTGCGGCCGACAAAGGGCCGCTCAACTGGACGTGCAGTCTATCGCTGGATCGCACAACTCAATTCGCAGCAGGCCCAATCGGGACTCTCTTGGAGAGTCCCAATCCGAGGATTAAAGGGGCACTCTCGGCAGACAAGGAAAAAACAGTTCGTTTAATTTCTTCCTCAGAAGTTATGGCCGCTAATTAACTTGTCATTATCCGCCACGGTAACCAAAGATGGGATCGCATGAAAAAGCTGATCATCTATGGTGTGCTCCCAAGACGCAAATTGCTGGCGGAAGTGTTCAATAGCATTATGTTTCAGGACGGCTTCATCTTAGCACCAATTCCCATCGGCAAGTTTCAAACGGTGGAAAAACATTTGCCTGCGCTTGTGCCGAGCTTGGTGAAGTAGAAGAATTTGGTACTTGGGTCTCCGTGCTGCATCCAGTTCACCCGTGCTTTCTGACTCCAATAGTAACTCCTCACGATAGATTGCATGTCTCAGCTCAGCTCGAGCAACATCCAAGGCCACAGTACTTTGTTGTCTTCTGACGGGTCAGTATCAAAACAATGTTCATCTGCTAGCTAATACCTTGTCCTCAGCCTGGTTGATACTATTCAACAATGTCCCTATGAACCCCCTTGTTCCATTTCATCTCTGAGTACGCCTTAATTCAACTTGTACTGTAACACAAAAAAATTGGTTAACATGGTGGATGTGGATGGAATTCCACACTTCTTTTACCAGTGTTTGGAAGGAGGAGCCCGTCAGCCACATATGTTGGAAAACGAAACGGGCTGCGGGCCTAGGAGAATTAATGTTAACAGCGCGCAATGAGCGGTGGGGTGTGGTCTGATGGCTCCCGGGCGAGATGAGTGACAGAAATCTGAGGCATATACAGAAGTCGCCCCAGGCAGAGATATAGAGGACTCTCTCCAGCCGAGCTGGGATACACCCATCCCCAACGCGTTAGTTAATTAGTTAGACCACGTGATGAAGGCACCGCCGGAAGGCCCGGCGTCTAAGTAGACCCGCCGGCCGCAGCGGTAAATCCCTGAAAAATCAATCATGGAATTCACAAAAATCCCATTTGCCATGATTTCCTCGGGTTATAAAGACCTGCGCCTTCTCTTTGCAATCAGCCTCCCGAGGTCCCAATTTATATGATACAAATCGTGGAGACTTGGAACACCGGTGATATTAATGTGGTGTTTTTGCCAGAGACCTCCGCCATCCGGGGGGTTCTGATGTTAAGGGCAAACTCTCTTGGGGAGGCTCACAGGGCCCACTCACTTACCACCGACCAACAGAACAATTGAGCTAGGATTTCAACTGAGGCCTCTCATATTGGGGCAAAACCCTAAAATTTAGGATAAGGGAGATGATTTAGTGGAAGCTATAGGCGTATTTGAAGCCACGGGAGGTTTCCTGGACCCTTGGGGTATTATGATAATTTTACACTTTCAAGGATATTTTGATAATTTTACCAAGCCAGGGGCATTCCTGGAATTTTTGGGTTGGGAAGAAAATATTTTAAGGTTCCCGACTCCCCAAGACATTGAGGCCATTTCTGGAGGGTTTCGGGGGTTACTACGTCATTTCTGGATCAAAGGGATATTTTGATAATTTTACCGCACCCCACATGGACCCAAGTTTGAGGCGGGACCCAAGTGTCAAATTGAGCTGACAATATTTTCGCACCGAAGGAATGACAAGGGGCTTCATAGAAGGCACATACCTGTCAACTTGGCCGAAGGAGGGGTATATACACGATTCCCACAAGTCGGGGGGTTTTCTTATAATTTTCCCGATCGGTGTACATAACAAGAATTGTGGAGTACATCGGATACATTTATGGCCTAAGTGGGTATAAGAGTTGTCGGCGGGTTGTCGACTGTACAAAGATCTACACTAACACGGGAGGTAGGGACGTAGTCCCAATTACAAAATATTGCAGGGCAGAACTGCAAACAACAGGACTTTTTGTTTCTAGCAAACCCGGGAGGTTTTGTTGTAATTCCTCTGTCATAGGGATAAAAGTACATAATTCAACCGTCTCGGAGCATAGAAACTTACAAACATGGCCCGCTGAGGGACATAATTACAAAAATACCCCTTAGGGTCATATACACAACACCCGAGGATTTACCCCTCACAGGCCAAGACAGACAAAACAAGTCTTCTCCCGGATGCTTGATGACTCCTTTACGTTGGATTGCCGTGTGTGTTGTTCGTGTCTCCACTTGGACCCTTGGGGGTCTATTTATTGAAGATGGGAGGACCTAGGTTAACAAAAATGAGGAGAATTGCTCTGGTTCTGACAAAAAGTGAGATTTAGCCCCGATTCTGCCGTTTCCGTGGGCGAGGTATTGGCGGCCAGCCGCCTGGTGAACGAGCTCAGTGCCTGCGCTCCGCAATACCGCGTGCTCTTATCTACGACCACCCGTACCGGACAAAGGTTAGCCCGGGAGCGCACCGGCGCCAGCCGCGCTTTTTATTTTCCGCTGGATTTTCCCTGGATCGTGGGCCGCTACCTGCGCCTGACCGTCCAGCCCACGGCGTCCGGCAAGCCGCCGGAGATCGTCATCTGGCCGGAGGGCGCGACCGTCGCCCCCGCCAACGACTTCTTCCGCCCCGACGCCTGGACCTACGCCGCCGTGGCGCGCGCGCTGCAGCCCGGCCAGGTCCTGCTCGCCGGCACCTGGCGCATCGACGAGCGGGCGGTGAAGCCGACCAACTACAACAGCCTCTACGCCCTGCGCCGCGACGGCGACGCGCTGAAGCTGCTCGGGGTCTACGACAAGTTCCGGCTGGTGCCGTTCGGCGAATACATGCCCGCCTCCAAGCTGATGGGCGCGATCGGCTTCAAGAAGCTGGTGCATGTGGCCGACGACGGCTTCAGCTCCGGGCCGCCGCCGCATGCGATGCCGGTCGAGGGCTACGGCCTGGTGCAGCCGCTGATCTGCTACGAGAGCCTGTTCCCCGGCTTCGTGCGCGAGGGGGCCAGGATGTCCGGCGCGCGGCCGGGCTGGATCGTCAATGTCTCCAACGACGCCTGGTTCGGCCAGACCTCCGGCCCGTGGCAGCACCTGAACCTGGCCAGCTACCGCGCCATCGAGGAGGGCGTCCCGATCGTCCGCGCCACGCCCACCGGCGTTTCGGCGGTGATCGACGCCGAGGGCCGGCCGCTGCAGACCCTGGGCCTCGGCAAGCAGGGGGTGATCGACGCGCGCCTGCCGCCGGCGCGCCCGAGACCGACGGGTTTCTCGCGGTACGGCGAGACCGCCTTCTGGATCATGATCGGGCTCTCTGTCGTCGCTCTGGTCCCGGCGGTGCGCCAGCGGTCGCGCCGGAGACGCTCGCCACGCTCGAGCGTCTAGGCGAAAGCGCGCTCAAGCAGCCGTCGGGCGGTAGCGCAGACAAGATGCCGGCGCACAGCGACGGCTGCCGCTTGCGAATAATCATAATCTGTGAGTAATTTATTTTACGACCACATCTTGTTCCAATCAATATGAGATGGTTGAACTTATCCTGGGCATTTCTTGAAGCATGGTTCTTGAAGCATGGTAGATTTAGGCATTCGCTTGCTTTTGGATGTCTTTGAAAGTGTTTTAAGTAGGTTATTGCTTAGGTTGTAATATCGGGATTTTGTTATCATTAAAATCATCTAGAGAGACTCAACACCTCTCCCTCCTTTTGGCTATACAGTTTAAGCTCATGGGTGGCTAAATTGCCGAATAACTGAGCTAGGGAATAGGTGCTAATTAAGGTTCTGAGCTTCTTCAATCGCTGTGACCTTTGGATTCCATTCAGGTGGCTATGATCTCAAGATTTTCTTCACCAACTCACTGTCATTGAGTTGTTTTCCCAGTGCCTTTAGGTTATTGACCAATGAGATGAATGTAATATCCATTTTTTTATAGTCTCGCCCTTCTCCATCTTAATTTCATATTTAATGACCAAGAGGTTTATCTTGGTCTCTTTAACCTAGGACGTTCCGTCATGTACTACTTCTAACTTATCCCCGATTTCTTTGGCAGAGGAGGAGGTACAGACATGATCAAATTCTTCTGGGTTGAGGGCGCAAAACATTATGCTTAATGCACAAGCATTTAGAGATGTCATATCCTTTTCATTTCTACCCCACTGATCTTTAAGAGTGGTGATTACTGTATCACCTTCCTCGATTACTATCCACAAATCATAATCTACCCCCTTCACATAGTTCATCATCCTTATCTTCCAGTAGGGGTAGCTAGTTTGACTAAAGTGAGGTGGTCGGCTAGTGGAGTGCCTTTCTTGTAGAGCAAAGTTGATGATGCTTGCCATAGGCTGCTGTAAGGATTTTGCTCCTTAGGTGGTTAAACATGTATACAAGGAGGTCTGTACTCTGATACTGAAGTCCCACGATCAATGACACCCAAGAGGGGGGATGAATTAGGTGATTATAGATTTTAAGTAACTTTTATCGATTTAAACAGATATAATGAAATAGCCCTTTAGAAACTTAGATCTGTTGTTTAACGATTGGATCTATCAAAATCTATCACACACAATGGATCCTTGGTACAGCCACGAAGTCCACTTCAAAAAAGCCCTGAAGGCCTTCAACGGCACACTCGCCGTCTTCAGCGGCACATCCTGGGCCACTAATCTACCACCCCTTTTCACCTTAGACCGGCTGGCCATTCAACTCCCACTAATCGACAGCATCCGGCGTCAACACCCATCAAGCAGCGCACGGGTTACATGGCAGTGTACTGTCTTAACTGGCAAGAGCACTCTATCGACAACGCAAACCCAGTCCGACAGCACCTCCCTTTATTCAGCAACACGGGCCTTAAACGGCAGCACTACCTTAGCGTCAGAGCTCGCCATACCTGGCAGAAGCAACCCAGGACGATAGCGACCCAAGCTTTAGACTGCAGTGAAAGGAGGATCTCACGTCTGCCCCTATAAATTGGGACATGAGGCGAAGAAAAGAAAAAAGAAGAAGGGAGAGAGAGAGGGAGACCAGGGGATTGTTCCGAAGAGAGGAATAAAGTTCTTCTGAAGAGAAAAAAAGATCAAGAAGAAGAGACGGGCACCCTATGCGAAGAAAAGAAGAGAAAGAGAAAGGGATAGGGTGAGAGGGAGAAAGCTCTAGAGTCCTTGTTTATGTCTTTGTCAGGCGAAGAAGAAGAAGAGCCACAAAGAGTGGAGAAAGAGGAAGAGAGTGAGAGAGAGGTGAGGAAAGGGGAGAAGGAGGAGTTAGTATTCCATTTCTTTCCCCCCTCTCTCGTTGTATTTGTTTTTTTTTTTGCTTTGTTTCATCTGTTTCTTTTTCTTCTACGATGTATGTTCCTTTCCTTGTTAGCTATCATTACAGAGAATAAAAGGAAGTCTCAGAGCACTTGTGCCAGTCATGCGTGTGGTATCCCGTCCATTTTGATCGCTAATTAGAAGTTTAGTTTGCTTCTCACCACTTCATTCTGAGCATGTTCATCTATTGTAACTGAGCTCCCTTTCTCTTGGACGTTCATCGCATCTCTGCCTTGTTCGTTTGGTGAAACACACATGTTGTAACATCCGTAATTTAGTGGATCTTTAGTGGGTCGAGTCTAGAAATTATTCCAGTGAATTCGTGTGATTTTTACGAATTTTTGGGCTACTTTTGGGCATTTTAATGAATTTGTTAAAGTCTCCTTCTTGGTCTGATTTCACCAAGGCATTAAGTCACACCCAAGGTACCCTCACATTTACCTAATTGTTTGGAGTATTTAGGGTAGAGAAATAACATAGACTAAGAGAGGCCACCATCCAAAACTATAGACCTAAGGTAAACATGATCGAAAATAAACCATTCAAATCCCATAAACAATCATTTCCCCCTAAGCGCAATAACTTTAAAAACTTTAAGAAAAATCATCGACTGTTCCATAACAAACAACCCCAAAAGCTAAATGAGAACAATGAGAAGCGTTGCTGCTATGTGTGCTGACGGACAACTCATCTCGCCTTCCAATACTATTTTCGAAAGAAGTTTACCCGAAAGGCAAAGAGAAAGAGTCCTCCTCCAACCAGCCCTCAAGTCAACATGGTGACTACAGGTGCTGGTGCACCTGAGTCTGCATTTAGATCAGTTCTCTTAAACCCCGAAGTGAACTTGACCAATTTACCCATTGATTAGTGGATTGACACAAAAGTCAATATTCATGTATGTGATGATCGCTCTTAGTTTTTCACTTATCAAGAATCAGGTGCAGAAGCTGTGATGATGGAGAACAATGTTGAGGCACAAGTGCTAGGGACTGAAAGAGTTGATCTGAAGTTGACTTCAAGAAAGATTTTGACCCTTCACGACATTCACAATGTTTCTCGACATCAGACGAAATCTCATTAGTGGATCTCTTCTAGTGCAACGAGGATATAAGTTAGTTTTTGAGTCAAATAAAGTTGTAATAACTAAAGGTCTATCTTTCGTTGAAAAAGAATTCATGTGTGATGGCATTTTCAAACTGAATGTATGTACACCTTCATCTAATGAATAATCTCTCGTTTTAAATGTTGAATCATCTTCTACATGGCATTCAAGATTTGGTCTTGTTAATTACAACTCAATCAAAGATTAATGTGATTAAACTTAATCCCTAAAATAGATATCCAACACCATGAAAACTGTGGGATTTGTGTAGAAGCAAAATTATCTAAACAAGCATTTATATAGATTGATAGAGTTTGTGATATTTTAGAATTAATACACAGTGATGTGTGTGATTCTGAACGGATCTCTAGAGGTGGCAATAATTACTTGAGAATTGTGGATTTTTCATCGCCGATTCAAATGTTTGGGATTTTAGTCCAGCTCTGTAACCTTTGTGGGTAAAAATATAACGTGGTTTTCTGCTACATGACCCAATTCATGCGATCACAGCACTTGATTCTGCCGAAATGTGCATGCCCAATTGATTTAAAAGGGCACTCATCTCCTGGGCTTCATGATGCAGCATCCCACCAGCTACAAATTCATAGACCGGACCATGTACTTCAATCATACTACAGCCTAGTTTCCTCCTCACCCTCCTCTCTATCATCATCTCCCTCACCTTGATGGAATCCCTATATGCACCAGTTCCTACATATGCTTTTGCTAGAAGTAGGTATCCCTTGCTGTCCCAAGCATCCAGCTCCATTAACTCACTTGCAACTTGTGCTCCCATCTCCACATTCCCATGGCTACTACATGCTGCAAGTAAGGAAGCCCAGATTGCAACATTGGGTCCCATCGGCATCTTGCTTATCAGGTATTCCTCCTAATCGAGAAGGCCTGCTCTGTCGAGGACATCAACCAAACAACTGTAGTGCTCAATCGTCGGTTCGATGTTGTATGCATCGATCATTGTCGAGAAGTATCTCCACGCTTCATTTACCATACCGACATGATTGCAAGCAGTTAGCATGCCAATGAATGTAACATTGTCAGGTTTTAATCCCTAAGCTTGCAGCTGGGAGAACAGTCCAACAGCTTTTTCCCAGTGCCCATGCATTGCCAGGCCAGATATCATACAATTCCAGGATGACAGAACTCTCTTAGAGGAACCATCAAACACATTGAGAGCTTTATCCAATCTACCAAACTTGCAATACATTTCGATCAGAGCATTCACAATGATCAGATTGGCTTGGATCTCTTGTCTCTCGATGAGGGCATGCGCCCATTCTCCTTGTCCGAATGCACCCAACCCCACACAGGCGCTGAGCAAGCTCACAAGGACACAAGTGTTTGGCTCGATCTCCACCTGCTGCACCTCCCTGAAGAGGTCCAACGTCCCCTTGAACATGCCGTTCTTGACGTACCCACTCATCATGGTGCTTCAAGTGAGAATGCTCCTGTGGGGGATATCGCCGAACAGGTCTCGTGCTTCAATGCCGTTTGTACGAGACTGAGGAATTTATTCATTTATTCACCAGTGCCAAAAGCACGAAGCCGATATTAGAGCCGGAGCTGGTCGACTGGGCCCATTCTAGTTTTCTGGAAGAGCGGTCTATTGTGGCTGGAACCGTACTATCCTTTCCAGTGTAGCCGGAACTTCAGATACGACCAGCAGATCCCGTCTTCTTCAGCCCGCTTCAGCATCCCCAGCCGCCATCGGGCCGGCCAGACGACTGCGGATGAAGCCCAATTGTGGTGGGACTACTTCCATCGTCGCGAAGACGTATCTTTCAGGGTGCCATCCCCTGCCCATTTGCCCCGGGTGATGCCAGAATTCATCAAGTGGTGGAATGCACGGACCGACTTCTACTACGCCTCCCGGAAGGACTGCTGGCGAGCTACTGAGCGTCGCTTCCTGGACACCCAGCCGGAGCCAATGTTGGACGTCGACCCCACCTACTTGAAGAAGTTGAAGGGGTGGTCCAGCTCCGAAGTCACGGCCTATTTGGAGGCGCGGAAGATCGCAAAGCGTGGCTCTTCCAAAGCTGACCCGAAGACGCCGCCGGTCCAGAAGGATGACTACGTCAAGACCCTTCAGGGGTTGTGTCGGGTCAGTAGCGAGCGGGTGGTTCTCCAAGCAATCCCAATCCCGACGGAGGAGCCTCTTCCAGCAGTGATGGATTGGCATCCGGAGTCTGACCATCTTCATCCATACCGGACCTTTATCAGTAGGAAGGATAGGCGAGAAGGCATGTACGCCAATACCCCCTGAGTATTCACCCTGCTTCACTCACATGGGTTTTCTGTGGCTGGCTCTTTGGATGCCATCCGGGACCATCCATTATCGGTGTCCTTCAAATACACCGATGGATGGGGCCTGGATCATTTGAACTTGGCGTGCCACTTGTCTTCCCGCGGCTATGAGGATCTGGCGTCGTTAGCCGAGAAGAGTGAGAAGATTGGGGACCTTTGTTGGCTTATCCGGGAGGCGACTTCCCGAGATAAGGTGCCCCCGCTGTTGCATTGGCCGCTCTCTCCTTTGTACATGGGACCGCCAGGTGCGTTTGTTCCCCGTCTTAGCATTGAGCTGCTTCCTTTTGTATTTGTCATGTGTCTTTCTCACCCAGACGTCTTTTGCAGCTCACCTCTCTTTGGAGGCGACTCGGCATTATAGGGAGCTGATTTCCAGGGCGGAGAAGCCTTCTTATTTTGAAATCCCGGAGCCACCCCCGACTACGACACCGCTGCCCCCTGGTGACTCACGGAAGCGGACCCGGTCCCAGTTCAGAGAGACTATCAGCGATGCCAAGAAGGCCAAAGGAGCAGAGACCCGGGCCAAGCTGGCCTATCGGAGGAAGGCTACGAAGGGAGGACCAGACATCGTGCCTCCTCCGGTTCCTTCCTTTGTTGACTTTGAGGCCGCCTGGACACAAGGGCCCACTGGTGAAGGTAACTCCCCTTCCTCCTTTATGGGTCATCCCGCCTGCTTTTGTCGTTGTGCTGATCACCATTTCTGCGGACGCAGGCACCATTTCTACTGTCATTGGACTAGCGGCGATGCCGAGTGACGCAGCCAGAGAGAGGGAGGAGGAAACTCCTTCGGCTCTTGTTGAAGGTGATCTACCTTCACCGACACCTCAGCAACAACCGGGAGGTAACTCAGAGTTCACCCATGGAATTGCATGTCCCATTATATCTTCCGTCAGGTCTTGACTGTTCATTATTTCTGCTTTCAGTTGATGTTCAGCCCCAAATGCCTCCTAAAGTTGGAGTTTTCGGGGAAGCAACTGCGGGCGAATTAGCAGTGTCAGGGGGCGAGCCCCAAGCTACTCAACAGGTTGATGTCCCTAGGACGAAGACTGCTGGTGAAGCCCTAACGAAAGGAGTCGCCTTTGGCAGCACAACGCCTGCTCAGATGCTGGAGATCCGGGAGCAAGCTGAGGAATCTTCCTCCTTTGAACAAGTTGACTATGGGGGTGGCTCTAGCGATGATGAACCCCTTCAGGCTGACACGGAGACTGAAGACGCCGAGGCTTCTTCAGCTTATGAGAGTGACCTTCTAACATTCAGCCCTCTGAGGCTGTCTATAATTGGGGCAGGGCCATCATACCCTGTAGCAGGAGGAGGACCAGAGCCGACAGGGGCTCCTCTTGGAGGCTTGAATATAGTGCCGGTCGAGGTGGGAAACATTCCTCAGCCCGTCTGCAGCCTCTCTTGTCGTTTCCAACTTAGCTGGTTGACATACATATTTGTGATGCAGGCTGAGGTGGTGCTGTCGACCATAATGATGCAAGTACCCCTCCCGGACTTGAGCATGAGCTAGCCTACTCTTCCGCCAGTTCTGCGGCCTATTGCTCTGTGACTTTCGCAGACATATGCAGCGGTAGCAGCTTCAGAAGGCGTCACAGCAATTATAGCAGCTGGCGGTTTGACGGAGGTTGGGGTACCTCAGCCCCTGGCTGCCGACCAAGAATTGCCACTGGAGCAGGGTAGCCTCTCAGAGATAGAAGTAGGAGAAATTATTGAAAAGGAGGTCGGCATTTTCGAGACGCTAACTGTTGTCGCGGAATCCACTCCTATGGGAGTTGGCGAAGTTGCACGCGGGGAGCCAAGGTCTCCAGCTATTGAGGTGGCCAGCATGACTTCACCCCGGGAGGCAGGTAAAGAGGTCGTGGTAGCAGAGACTTTTTCAGCTACACCGGTTGTTATTATCGAACCTGGCATTGCCGCCTTACAGATCATGCCGTCGACGTCCTCCGGGGCAAGTGATGATATCTGGGTGGAGATTGACAACAGGGTCGATTTTCAACTCCCTGAGACTTCGCCTCTTGGCTTGCAATTTTTCGGCGATATGGTATGGCAGTCTTTAGATAATCTACAGCGAGCTATGTCGGTTTCTCCCAGCTTAACTTATGCACAGCTGTGGAGCCTAATAGAACATCTCTCGCGTTTGCTGTTGGCTTTCGGGTGCTCGATGGAGGATTGGAGTCCATGGGTTACCATGTTATTGAAGCATGCCAATAGGCGAGAGTATCTCAGTCGGGACGTGTCCGACCAACTGGCGGCTGTGAAGCTGGAGAGAGCTGACTGCCGGGCCACTCCTGCTTCGCTGAGGGGGGCCATGGGCCAACTAAGAGATGCCGCCAACACCGCTTCTGAGCGCTGGTCCTTCCTCACTTCGCGGATAGAGGAGCTGCAAACTGAACTTGCCAAGGCCGAGGCTGAATTGCAAGAGACAGAACGCCTGGAAGTTCAGGCTATAGAAGAAGCCGATCTTGCTGACGGACAACTCGCAAGGGGGGTTGAATTGTCCCCCAAGGGAAATTTAGATTTTAAGAAAAATTGTTGCACTAAAAGTAAACTGATTGATGGATCTAACTCAATTCAAGCAGATACGCTCTGTCTCCAAGTCACACTCGATTGAGCAAGATAAGATAGGCAATCAAACCATAAACAACAATCACACAGTGCGAGTGAACTTTTAGGTGGTTAGGTAGGACCTTTACATCCTCCTACATCCACCCCTCACCAAAATGGTGAGGATTCACTTGCTCCAATAAGAGCACACATGGAGTGTTACCACCAACACACATATGGAGACTTCATCTCCAGAATGATCCAACAACTAGATCTGAAAATCTCATACACACGCTACATCTATTATTCACCCTTAGCTTCTATTATTCACCCTTAGCTTCATAGCACCATCGCCAATGTTCTTCTTTCCTAGTTGACGGTTTTCTTGTAAGTGGAGTCGACTCCAAAGGCACATAGAGTCGGCTTTTCTTCTTCGCTTTTCAAACCTTCAGCCTTGTTGCTTATTTTACACTGTTAACAACCTATTTGTCAGACTTATCATCTATTTTTCACCGTTGTTTACCTATTTGTCACCCTTATTTAGCTTGAGCCGTCGCCTTAGTTGCTCTGCTATTCTACTGTGCTGTTTCAATGTATTTGGCGTCGACTCCAAAAGCTACGGCGTCAACTCTCCTTCTTCGCATCTCAAGGCTTTCAGCACTACTACTCATTTTACACCCTTAGTAGGCTATTTTTCACCCTTATAGCCTATTTTACACTAATGACCACCTATTTGTCACCACTAATCTGTCGACAAAGATGCTTGCTTCTTTTGCTTTGATGTAGGTGTGGCTTGGTAGCTCGACTGTGTTGACACACAAAGTGTGATGCGTCAACATAGCTTTGTCTCAACTCCCACTTTATCTGTTGGGTGATCTATTTTTCACCTGTAACTATCCATTTGTCACCCGTATCACTTATTTTTCACTCTTAAGCTTCTATTTGTTACAGTTATCACCTGCCTCTTCTACCGAGTGACTTCTCCTTAGCGAACGTTGCCGAGTCGACTCTAAATATTTTTGGGGTCGAATCCCCTTCATCAAAAGTCATCAAAGGTGTTCAGACTTGCCCGATGTAAATTAACACTGACTCCGGTCGGTGGGAAAAAGTCCAGTACACGAACATTAATCGTTTGATAAATAAAATGTGCAGAGTTAACAAATACGCAAAAGAAAGAATATTTACGCTTATCCATCTGACGAATTGGATGTCAGAAATTCCGCATGTAAACAATGGCCTAGCCAAGTGATGCAATCCAAGGACTATAGACCATGTGATCTGGTCAACCAACCCAATTTGTGGACTGTGATCGATTTGGCTTGGTCAACCAATTTAGTCAACGGACTATAGCTTACATGGCTGGGTCCAAATTCTTTTAAATTACGGAATTGTAACTCGACTATTGTAATTGTGTACACAGTTGTCATGAATGAAGTTCAATTGTTCATTTTTTTTGTCTTGTGCATGCATTGTGTACAACATATCCTCTAGTTTCGGGTCTAGTGATGGCTTAAATACGAGAAACCCAATACGACTTGGACTCCAACGTTGGCTATTCCAAAAGAGCATTTTGGACCTATATTGTTTTTTGAGCCGTAGTCTAAATGGGTTCAAAACCTAGAGTCCCGATTAGACTAGCACTCCTCCCCCGAGCACCCTAAAGGCCATTTTGTGCCCAACAAAGGGTAAAATGGCGATTTTCTGTCAAAAGGGGGTTCAAAACCCTAGATCCCTAGTTAGACTAGGATTCCTCCCTAAAGTGACCAAAAGTTTGCCTTAGATTTAGGCAAGGGCAGAAGGGTAATTGTCCATCATAACAAGGTTTGAAAACCGAGTCACAATCAAACTGGGATTCTAGAGTCCCAGTCGAACTAGGACTCTTAACATGAAATGGCATCTTATCATTTTTGACCTAACGAGCTACAAATCAATTTTATGGCACATGGAGTAGGGTACTAATTGTGCATTTAATCAAGGGTTTTCGATTGTCTGACCAATATAATTAACACCGGTTGAGGTCAGTGGGGAATGAGGTCAGGATTGTGAATCCATAGTCTAAACCAAAGACTGTGAGGCACGTAAATGTATTAAACCCAAATTTCTTCGATGCAAGTTGCCATGTCACTTGCATAAAGAACCAAACGTCATTTTCCTTATTTTAAAATATGGCGGCAAATAAAAAGAGACAAGAATTAGAAAAAATGCCCCCTCTCTTCTCCTCCTTCCCCCTTCCTCCTCCTCCAGATCTCCCTTTCCTCTCTTAGGATCGCACCCCCCTCTCAATCTCTCACCGGCGGGCGACGGAGTGGCAAGGGTGGGCGGGCGCGGCAGAGCTACCCAGGGACGCCGATGAGGGGCGAGCAGAGGTGACACTGATAGCGAGGGCGCAGTAGCGGCAGTGAGCTCCGGCAATGGTGGCAGTCAAATTCTTTCTGGTGGACACCCCCAACCGCAGGTATTCCCCTCTCTCCCTCTCCCGTGGGCCCCCCTCCCTGCTCCCTCCCTCTTTCACTCTCTCTCTCTCACACAGACACACACATGGCTCGGCTCCCCCTCCCTCCCTCTCTCACTCTCACTCTCACACACACAGACATAGGGAGGGGGATGGGCTCAGCCCCCTTTCCCTGCTCACGCATAGACACAGGAGATTGAAGGGGGTCGGCCCCCTCTCCCTGCTCCCGCCCTCTCTCACTCTCACTCTGACACACACAGACATAGGGAGGGGGAGGGGCTCGGCCCCCTCTCCCTACTCCCTCCCTCTGTTCCTCTCACTCTCACACACACATACACAGGGAGGGGGAGGGGCTCGGCCCCTCTCCCTGCTCCCGCCCTCTCTCACTCTCACTCACACACACACAGACATAAGGAGGGGGAGGGGTTCAGTTGCCAACAAAACTAAAACTAGTTGGTGCAGAATATCCTAATGTAAATATTTTACATTCTCAGTTGCCAGCTGTTGGCATCCACTTATTCTCTCTAAATTAACTGAGAATTAAGCATAGAAAAATACTCCTTAAAAAGAGCAAAATGGCATAATGTCAAAGGTGCTCTACCAATTGAGTCGGCCTCGAAAATCGAGATGAGTCACCAGGCCAGGCGGCACGACATCACAACCGGGGATCGCCCCTGAGCACAGGGCACTGTACTAGTCACCGGGCCCAACCAAGGGTTCTATCCAGCTAGCCATGACCCATGGTGACATTAACAATCGATTGGGCCCGCTCTCGATCACTTAGTTTGTGGGTTTACCCGCGTTCAACACAGCTACCCTTATGAGACGTAGGCTTTATTTGACCATCGAATTGAGGAAGTGGCGCATCCTATAATTTCAAATGTTTTCCATTAAGGGATGGGAATTGAACTTCTCCCTGATGATTGACAATAGCATAGGCACCTCTTTCATAAACTTTTTGGACTACATAAAGCCCAAATCAATTTTCTTTTAATTTGCCTTTGGGATTGATAGCCATAACTTCTTTTCTTTTGACCATAACTAGGTCACAATTCTTGAATTTGCATCCCTTGACAAACTTGTTGAAGGCACAGGCTATGCTGGCCTAATAGACCTATATATTTTGTTGAGCTTGGAGTCGCTTCCCTTCTAAGTTGGAGAGCTCCTCTAGTCTGCGTTCTACATTTGTTCGATCATCTTCAACCAGTCTGTGCTGAATTGTGACCCTTAACGAGGGTACTTCTAATTCTATAGGGATGACTACTTCCGAGACATACACCAAAGAGAAAGGCAAACAGCCCGTTGGAGTTTTGTAGATGGTGCAGTATGCCCACAATGCCTCATACATCTTTTCTTCCTAATCCTTCTTGCTAGAACTAACTGTTTTAGCCAAGAAGGTATAGAGGGTTTTAATAAAGGCTTCAACCAACTCATTTGCCTATGGGTTGTATGGAGTAGATGTTCTCCCGTCAATCTTATACTTTTCGACCAGCCTGTAGACCTTTTGATTCTGGAAGTGACTTCCATTGTCTAAAACGATTCGATTGGGGACGCTGAACTAGAATATTATGTTTTGACGGATAAATCAGGCTACGATTTCTGCTGTCACTTATTTCAGAGCCACAACTTCTGCCAAATGGGAGAAGTAATCTGTCATTGCTAGCATATATTTGCATCCTGAAGAGGATACAGGTAGCGGGCCTACGACATCTGTGCCCCATTGGGCAAATGGCCAACTAGGTGCTGTCAGATGTAGTTGTGCTGGGGGTCAAATGGGGACTATTGCGTGCTCTTGGTAGTTCTGGCATTACTTCGCATATTTGCAACAGCCATCGAACATAGTCAGCCAATAATAACCCAACTTTTTAATTTTGATCTTCATCTTTGACCCAGCCTGATGTGCTCCCACTGACCCAACATGAATTTCTTGCTCTTTAATAATATATGGGCATGTCATGATGGCATGGATGCCGTTTATGTGATACACATTGCCATTGTATTTTGGGAAACTTGTAATTTTCAGTATCCAAACTAAATGCAGATGATGGTT
This sequence comes from Amorphophallus titanum, assembly GCA_024336825.1. NCBI lineage: Eukaryota > Viridiplantae > Streptophyta > Magnoliopsida > Alismatales > Araceae > Amorphophallus > Amorphophallus titanum. The sequence goes on along the minus strand of JANBPO010007276.1, from coordinate 14,292 downwards.
ATGATATAATCAACTAATGGTAGTTTGGACAAATAGAAAAGTGTTACATGGTTCCAAATTCTATGGATGATGGGATTCTATTGCCTTGTATCCAACCATCACCCTCCGTGTTGCAACCCATTGCCCCACCTCTTGGCACGTGTGAACATTTAGAAATTGAACCATACAGGACAGGTCACAGGTGCATGACAAGAACTCTTGGTTGGAAAAAGGTAATAAAAATGGCATCCTCTGTTTAACAATACTCAAAAGACCCAGGTTGAGGATTTGCTCAAAGAAAGTTCTTATTAGAAGTACTTTTGTGTTTTCGCAAGTTTTCAGCCTGGTTATCTGCAGAGGGGGATATCAGATCCTGGAAACCATGTATTTTAATGTGTTTTGGTTTCCAGCCAAACATTTCAAGCTGGGGCCTATTAGACATATAGAAGGAGAAATGAGGTTTTTAGCAAATGATTGACTGGTGTGGACACCCATTTCTAGTTGGATCCACTCCTATGTCAAAAATTTTTATGTTGAGAGTGGAAGCCATTTTTAAATAAAAGTTTCATCAAACAAATCTTTAAGCATGAGGGCAGCCAGGCCTGTGGCCACCTAGGAACTATGCCCATGTGGGTGGCAAGCCCTTGCTGCCTTGGTCTGGTGGACGGCCAGAGAGTTGGCTGCCCAGTCGGGTGGGTAGCCAAGCTTCTGGCCGCCTGGCCACCGAGGGTCTTTGTACTTGAATGGTCGGAGGTCTGGCGACCCAAGTGTTGGACGGCTAGAGATATGACCGCCCAAGGTATTCTCCGTCGGGGTGTGTCTTGGCCATGTTTTTCCGCAAAAGGTTGTTCCCACGTAATCCGTGTGGATTGGCGATCATTGGTTTCGCTATTCGGCCTTGTGTTCTTGTGGTTTGACAGCGTAGAGTCATGTCGTGTTCACAGTCTAGGTGTGCGTGAGCCGGTGGTACTTTGGTGATTTCCATTTTGACTATATGCTCTTATCTTGAGTAGTGCCCTCCTTTTTGTACCCCATGAAAGTAGTAGCATATCGAAATGTGTAAACATTATCCTTTGGAATGACAATGCATTCCTCAAAGGTTAGGGGTATTTGGGCGAATTCAAGGATAGCAGTAATGGGAGCTGCAAATGGAAGTAAGTAGGAAGGATTTTTCAGAATGAAGGTGACGGAACTGATAATGACTTGAGGCAAACAAGCTTTCTGTTTGGATGGTAAACAATGTAGGAGAAACAGATGTGTCCGACTAATTTTGCTTCTCCCACCACCTCTGGGCTGAAGAATGGTGGTGATTATATGATGTAGAAGATGGTGAAAGGGAGGCAGGGTATTGGCATTGATGCACTTTGGAAGAGGAGTAGTGGCAGGTAGACCAGAAATAAGAGTGAATACTTCAAGATCATTGAAGGATTTTTTGTGAAAGATCAATCCAGTTTTGGGAATTTTCAAGCCTTTGGAAATCAAATGCTTCGAGAGCCCTATGACCACATCTTTTACCACTGTATATAATGTCCCATTCACCAGTTGCAAATTGTAGTAAAATTCTTGGATTAGCTGAGGGTAATATAGTTTGTGGGAAGACATGAAGGAGAGCCAACCTTGAGCTTCAAATACTGCTCGGAGTTCTGGAAAGAGTTCCAATAGCTTCTGATCCTCACAATCAACCCATCGAGGTAGCATTATCTTTCTGGGCTTCATAACCCCAGAGATAGGGTGAATGAGGGGGGTGGAGGTAGGCGCAGCAACTCGTGACTACGGAGGATGCTTGGGTCCTTCTTCCTCAACTCATTTCCCTTTAGACAGAGCAGAAACCTCGGGCTTTCTCTTTCTTTCTGGGATTTCAGACTCACTTTACTGGACCGCCGGAGATGAAGAGTCATGGCGGTGCTTCGTGCGCTTCTCAGGAACAAGGGTGAGTGACTCCAGCTCTTCACTTGCCTTTCACTTGGCCGCACAGGTGAGACGAGATGCCGTGGAGAAGGGAGAAGAGGAGGTGGAAAGGCTGAGTAGGCGAGGGGCTCAGGGCTCGGCTAGGACGGTGACAGTCGACTTTGGAGGAAGAAGATGGGCGACTGTGAAAAAGAATGAAAGCAGAGTAGTTAGAAACTCAACGGTTCACTCTCCACGTGATTTCGCAACTTATACAAGGGAAAAATCTGTGTGGGTCGTAAAACACAATTCGGGACCCACGAAAGCATCCTAAAGCTATCTAATTCTGATCCGAAGGATCCAAGGCATTACAGTTCATACTCTGGAAATTGTGATGAAGATCTCTGACGCCAGCTCTAGTGCCTACCTATGCTACCGTTTAGAGGGCCTGCGTGAGACCCACAATGGTTTGTTGCATGGCTTCCTAGTTTGCTCAGTTAGCAGCCATTGGGAAAATGAGGTGCCTAAGGAAATAAACAATTAGTTATTTTCTTTGGAATTTATGAAGGTTGATTAATTTCTTCTAGATAACTATCGCATCCCGGGCTCTACCCAATCTCACATGGGTTAGAATTTTCTTCCTAGTTCTTAGGTATGGGTCCTTAAACCTTGAACTTAACCTATGACTTGACATTCTCCTAAGACTTACTTAAGCCTAGCCTCTGATACCAACTTAACTATCACGCCCCGAAATATGTAGTAGAATTAAGTCGAGAACAAAAATAGCTTACAAATAAAGCCTCAAACTACAAAGATAATCAGAGCGCTATACACGTCCACATAAAAGATGAATGCATAATATCATGTACTCAAAAATCTTCACTTTATTGAATCATAAATCAAAGGTTAGAAATTGATACTTAACTTTAACTCTCTTGACCTAACTAGACTCAAGGAAACAAAAGATTTTATAACATGATCAACTTCACTGCCTATTACAGGGAAGAAATTTAAATTACAATAATTGACTCCAAACTCTATAACTATCTAGGCTGCACTCGTTCTTCATTCGCTCTCAGACCCGTCACTCGCGTAGTCTGAATCTGACACGCTAGAGTTGTTAGGTCCCTTGGGTGTAGTCGGATCTACAAGAGGGGGTTGAATAGATCCCGTGACAAATTATGCCTAATTATAAACTTAGCTAAATAAAACACAGGCTACTGCTATAGTGCAAATAAAACACTTGAACTAAATGCACAAAAGATTTGACATGAACAATTCAAGGCAAAGCAACAAGACATAGTGCACAAACTGCTAAGGTCGACACACCCAGCACTGAGGTTGACGGGGACCACAAGGAGCCCTCTCAGAAATATGAGCGGCACACTCCTCTGACCGCCCCTGTCTACGAGATTTATGAGGACATCAAGGGCTCGGGCCTCCTCTGCCACCCCGAGCCTAGGAAGGCAAAACACTGCAACCGCCGCAAGCATTTTCTGTTCCACAGTGACCGCAGGCACCATACCGGAGATTGTCATCAGCTCCAGTACGATATCGAGCATCTCGTCTGTCAGGGGCACTCATCCCGGTATGTGACTGAGCAAAAGAAGGATGCAGCTGCCCCCGAGGAAATTGACAATCTCCCCCGGGGAGTCTACATCAACGTCATTATTGGCGGCGCGACATCAGGCGGAGATAGCAGTCGAGGAAGGAAGCGTTACGCCGAGCGGGCGAGCCGGGCCTCCGAGCCCCCCAAAACCCCACAGGCGAGCGAACAGCAGGCCCTGGTGTTCTCCGACTAAGACCTGGAAGGGTTAACTACCCCACACGATGATGCTCTCATGATGGGTGAAAATCCATCTAGACTCTGCCCGATTCTAACCCCCCTTTGTGGGTTCAACGGCCAAGCAACCTATCCCGAGGGAGCCCTGAGCCTGCCAGTCACCATCGGCACCCTGCCCAAAACCGTCACAGTTATGGCGGACTTCATTGTGATTAAGGGAATGACGGCTTATAACGCCATCTTCGGCCGAGGCATCCTCAGCCAAACGAAGGCGGTCCCCTCTACCTATCACCAAAAAATGAAGTTCCCCACCAAAAATGGTGTGGGGGAAGTCCGAGGTAATCAGGCAATGGCTAGAAGGTGCTATATAATCTCGGTTGAAGCCATAAGGTTGGAAGGGAAAAATAAAGGGATTAGGCGAACCGAAGAGGGACCGACAACATCCGAGCCTGGCGGCGAGTTACTAACGGTCTTCCTCAAAGGCGACCCGACCCTAGGAGTCAAGATTGGAGCCAACCTACCATCTGATGTTCAAGAACAATATAAAAAGTTCCTTGTTGAGTATATCCAAGTCTTCGCATGGTCTGATGATCAACTTCTCGGGATCCCTGGGGAGATAGTGATGCACAAGCTTAACCTCGATCCGACGGTGAAGCCTGTCCAGCAACGCAGGAGAAAACACGCCTCGGAGAAGCAGACGATCATTAAAGAGCAAATCATCAAGTGGAAAGAGACCGGCCTTTTCTGTCCGGTCCTTTACCCGACATGGCTCGCCAATGTCGTCCTAGTGCCAAAAGCTTCGGGAAAATGGCGAATGTGCGTGGACTTCACCGACCTTAACAAGGCCACTCCAAAGGACTGCTACCCACTGTCGAGCATCGACCAGCTTGTCGACTCGACTTCCGACAATGAGTTACTCAGTTTCCTAGACGCCTACTCTGGCTACCACCAGATCAGGATGGACCCAGAGGATGTTGAGAAGACCGCCTTCATCACCGACTTCAGCGTACACTGCTACACCCGAATGCCCTTCGGGTTGAAGAACACTGGGGAAACATATCAAAGGCTGATCAACCACATCTTCGAGGGACAACTCGGTCATCGAGGCCTACATCGACGGCATGCTCATCAAAATGCCAAAGTTCGAGGATCACTTTGTCGACCTAGCCGAGACCTTCGACACACTCTTGAAGTACAACATGAAGCTCAACCCCGCCAAATGTGCCTTCGGAGTTAGGTCTGGGAAATTCCTAGGTTTCCTGGTAACTACGTGTGGGATCGAGGCCAACCCCGATAAGGTTCAGGCCATCCACCTGCATCAAGGACGTCCAGCGCCTTAAAGGGTGCATCACTGTGCTAAATCGTTTCCTGTCCCGGGCAACTAAATGATGCCTGCCCTTCTTCAAATTGTTAAGAGGGCCCAAAATGGCATCTGCTACATTCATATGGGATGAGGAATGTTAGAAGGTATTTGAAGAACTCAAAGAATTCCTGGCCTTACCCCTGGTATTATCCAAGCCGGTCCTGGGCGAAGTGCTACACATCTACCTCTCAGTGACCCCTTCCACAGTAAGCTCGGTCCTAGTCTGAGATGACTCCGGAGTCGAGAGACCAGTCTACTACACCAGCAAAGTGCTCAACGAGTCCAAAAGAAGGAATCCTGTAATCGAGAAACTCGTGCTAGCACTCGTAACCTCGACCAAGCGCCTCCGACCCTATTTCCAAGGGCACTCCATTGTCGTGTTAACTGGCGAACCCCTGAAGAAGATCTGCTCTCACCCTGAAGTCTCGGGATGCCTCATTAAGTGGGCCATCATGTTCGGGGCCTACGATATCTCTTACCACCCCCAATCGGCCATTAAGGGACAAGCCCTTGCAGACTTCATCACAGAGAGCACCATCCCGACCGAGGAAACACTTCTGTGCGTGCACGGACCCACTTGGGACTTGTTCATTGACGAGTCTTTCAACTCGACCAGAAGCAGTATCGGTGTCCTCCTCAAATCCCCCGAAGGGGTGGAGCTACAGTACGCTTTGAAGTTTAATTTCCCAATGTCCAATAATGTCTCCGAGTATGAGGCCCTCATTTCTGGAGCCAGGATGGCACGTCGGCTGGGGGCCGAGTGAGTCAGAATCCACACCGACTCCCAACTGGTCGCCAGTCAGGTCAATGGTGACTACGAGGCTCGGGAAGCACCAATGATCAAGTACCTCCAAATGGTCAGAGGGTTGGCCCAACTATTTGAGAGTTTTGAGGTAGTCTGGATAGCTCGGGAGGAAAACTCCCGGGCGGACGCCCTCTCTCGTCTGGCGTCCTCTCTCGGCCCCGAAGGTACTCGGTCAGTCCTCCTCGAGGAGCTAGAACGACCGAGCACCGAATCCGAACTCATGACCATCGACCTGGCACCCCCGAGCGACTGGCGGACCCCTTACGTATCCTAGCTTCGGGACTCTCAAGAGCCCCCCGACTCTTGGGAAGCTCAGAGATTGAAGTACCAAGCCCGGCGCTTCATCATCCTGGACGACGCCCTGTATCGTAGGTCTTACTCCGGCCCCCTCCTCAAGTGCCTCGGCGTCGACGAAGCTAGCCAAGCAATTCAAGAAGTTCACGAAGGCATCTGCGGCGCGCATCAAGGAGGAAGATCACTCGCCAGGATCTTGCTTCGGCAGGGTTACTGGTGGCCCACGCTCTAGCGCGACTGCTCGACCTACGTGCAAAGATGCGACCGATGCCAGCCGACCATCTGGTCCACCAGCCTGCCTCGGAGCTCGTCCCCCTTACCGAGCCATATCCCTTCGCTCGGTGGGGAATCGACATCCTGGGGCCATTCCCTATGGCTCAGGCCCAGAAGAAGTTCGTCATCGTAACAGAAATGACCCCGTCTGGGCATACCAAAGTGCGGGCTGGAGCCGGCATCGTCCTCAAATCTCCAGACGGAGAAGTATTGCACACTTCATGCTCCATCAGCAAGCCCTGCACAAATAATGAAGCGGAGTATGAAGCTCTGATTATTGGCCTCCAAGTCACCTTGCAAATAGAGATCAAAATGCTTCACATATTTGGCGATTCATTATTGATCGTCAAGCAAGTCCAGGGATAGTTTGATGTCTGAAAACCCGAGCTACTCCCTTACCACACTAGGGCAAAGGGGCTCATGAAGCAGTTCTACCTCATCGAAATAGGCCACGTCGCTAGAGGAGAAAATGCACAAGCCGACGCACTGGTGAAATTGGCAACTTCATTGGCAGTGCCACCAGATGGATCGCTCAACGTCCGAGTGATAAATCAGCGCCAGGTTCCTAACATGATAGAAGGATTAGAAGAAGAGGAACTCGAGGTCGCCACAGCAGAGGCCATCGGCCTATCCGACTGGAGAGACCCTCTTATCCAGTTGTTCAAATACCAGGAATTACCCAAGCAAAAAGAAGAGAAGATCAAGCTAATCAGAACAAAGGACTCTTATGAAGTCTGAAATGGGATACTATTCTAACTCATGACGGATGCCAAACAAAAGTTGCTCCTCCGATGCCTTTCCACTGAGGAGGCTTGGAGAGTCATGAAGGAGGTTCACGCCGGGGCAGCTGGTGTACACCAGGTGGGACCAAAGATGAAGATTTAAATAAAAAAACTTGGCTACTACTGACCGGCAATGTTTGACGACTGTTGCAAGTATGCCAATTCTTGCCAGAAGTGTCAGGAGCACGCGATGGTGCCTAGAAGACAGCCCGTGCCGCTGCATCCAACAGTACCCAGTTGGCCATTCGCCCAATGGGGAACAGACATCGTTGGTCCATTCCCCACATCATGACGGGGTGCAAGTACATTCTGGCGGCAACTGATTACTTCTCTCATTGGGCGGAAGTTGTTGCTCTGAAGGAGGTGACCAGGAAAATCGTGGTCAGGTTTGTCCGTCGCAACATCATAATCTGATTTGGCACCCCCGATCAAATTATCTCAGACAACGACAGCCACTTCCATATATAGTGATACAGTCCGCTCCCTCCCTTTGTGGTGGTGGCAGTAGACTGTACCACAGCCACTGGATTTGGATCGAGTGTTCATTTTAAAAAAGGTATCTTGCAGGGTGTAGAGGGTTAGAAAACATTGTCAAAGGGAACAGGGGTTAAGATGCAGAAAAAAACCACAAAAAGCACCAGGTGCCGATCACGGTGCTTGGATTCATGCAGGCACCTGGCACTCGTGCATGCCCATGTGTGTGTGAGTGCCGAGGTGCCCAGGTGAAGTCGGGCGCTGTTCGATCCCCATTGATCGACGCTAGGTGTCTGACTCGGTTTTTTAGGGTACAGTCTGCTGTCAGTGCGCCAAAGATTTTATATATATATGTGTTAGTTTGCATTCTTGGATGTACATAATAAATATTCTCTTTTTGTCTACCTTTTATGCCCCCTCCAATAAATGTACGTCGCAAGATCCATGAAATCAAGATATCCACCCTGCAGGTAACTTAAAGCTAGATCATGATGCATGTGAGAACATCATTTCTATGATTGTTCCCTGTCATGGCGGGCTGAGAGACTTGAGGAGCGGACATTATCACAAGATAGTGGAAATTACAGAAAATGCTACGAAATGCCTTGATGAAGAATATGTGGTAACCTTTTCTGCATATTTGTCTGAACTCTCAACGGGTCAATCTAATGAAAACACTCATCCAGTTCCTTCCTTCTTTGGACACTAGGTTGATGAGCCATCTTGTTCAACACCAAGGAGACGGGTGATTATTTTGCCGAGTGTCGCATCCATTGAAAAACTAAGGACTTCACCTTTTGAAGAGCTTTTGAAGTCCTTCTCAGAGGAAAATTTTTTGGCCAAACGTTCAAACGGAGATATGAAGCATTTACTAAGCATATATGACACACAGGAACAGTCTGTGAGGGATTCCAGAGTTCCTATTACTGCCAGAAATTAGGAGGTGATGTGTAGTGTTGATAATACTACAGCTGAATAGAAAAGATGTACAGGTTACTGCATTGTTTCAGATTTGTATGCAATGTCCATTAAATCATTTTCTTCCCTCCAAACATTATGCAAAAAGAAAAATTCATTGACTTGAAAACACTGAGCACATAATACAGAAATTAAATAAATAATTAAACTGCTACAAGGTCCAGTACATCTCATGTCCAAATAAAAGTACAGTCAATTGAAAAAAGGTACAAGTACACGGGACATACCCCGGCTCTGGCAACTGGCACCAACCTCGGCTACTGGAGCCACGCTGAACACCTGCCACACCACCTGAAGTACCGACATCGTCTGAAACACGATGAAAACACGTAGGAGATGAGCCTCATTTCACAGGCTCAGTAGGGATCCCTCGAACCCTACCTCGTACGAAAAATAAGGCAGGAAGCAAGAAAACAGGGAAGTACCCTACCTAACAAGAGTACGGTAAAACCAACAAGCGGGAATAAATAAACGAAAAAATCATCTATTCTAACAGTACCGTGCTACTGAATCTCGGTCCATCAAAACTCGAGTCCACACCTATCGCGGACAGGAGCACCTCCCACCAGAAGAACAACCGGATGCATCATCTGACGTCTTACACTGCATCACAAGTGTCTAGCTACAACGCCCCGGGCGCGAGACTCAGACACGCACAATAACCAAAGTACCACGAACAAAGACTAGCTGAGATCGCGCTCGTCAGCGGGGGTCCGAACCCTGAGTCTCGTGTATACACTCAGACCATACGCCCTAGGTCTGTCCTCTAGGTGGTAATTCCCCCACCAGTCCAGACTCGATGGTACGCGAGGGCCCTACGGTAACCAGCCTACTCACCGTCTCTCTTGGTGCGCCACACCAGTGCTCCCAGTGGGCTGACACATGCGTGTCGTGGAAGCTACGACTAGTGGATGGGTCACCGAAAGTACAGGCTCTCAAGTCATGGAAAACGACTCTGGACGTAGACGAGTACAAGGATCGCTCCTAGTACAACACCGACTCATAGTGACGTAAGTCGAAGACGCCACATCTCGGGACCCTCACGGCGCCCCACACCTGGTCCCCATATGATGCCTAGCATCAGTCAGACCACGGGTCAGCACGTGGTTCGAGGTCCGCTCACCCGAGACTCGAATCGGTACAGAAGAAACAACCGGCTAGGCCTCAGATGATGAACGGTTCATCATTGGCCGCTCAAGGATGAACGGCTAAGTCTCGGCCGCGCGTGGGATCCCCACCACAACAACACAAAATAAATAGAGCAGCAAGTAATAATATATAAAGACAGTAAAGCAAGTATAGCAACTAAAGTAGTAAGGAAGTAAAGCAGTAAGGATAGCACAACATACGAGAAAAACCCTCTAAACCGCTAACTGCTACAACCTTGCGCACTATCAAGACACCTCGAGAATCGAACACACAACTCACGCGGAAGCGGATTCTCGAACCAAGGCCACAAACCACTGGGTCACGATGACCTGCCTCTGAACACCTTTCCTAGGACACACATGCTAGGATCTAGGCTACTAGGTAGACCCTCGATCAGTCAACCAAGAAACACGGCTACTCAGTCGGATAGGACTCACGAAGACAGTGAGGAACCACACCTCGATCATGAGTAACCAAGACACAGAGTCGCCAAAACGTTGAACCTTGGAAGAAGAAAACCTGAGCTGAAATCCCTCAGGTGATAGGAGCATTACCCACTAGAAGCAAGGCCGAATGCGTCCACTAACGTCTTAATCCACGTCCCTGGTGTCTCCCTACTCGCCCCAGGTAGAAATTGAGACACACTAACCACGGAATCATAGAACAAGGATTAGCTGGGGTCGCGCTCGTTAGTGCATGTGTGATGCCCCCCAACCACGTGTGCACACACAGACCATGTGCTCTAGGTCAGATCCTCTAGCTAGTTTTCTCCCTATCCCAGACTCAGGCTGTAAAGACGAGGGGCCCTACGGTAACCAGCCTAAAAATCGTCACACCAGAACAAGCCTCTCCACCACTCCCAAGTGGGTCGACACACGCGTGCGCAGGAAAGTTACGACTAGTGGGAAAATCACCAAAAGGTGACAACTCGCTAAGAAGCGGTAAGACAATAGAACACCCTCGGACCATACGTAACTCACCGTACGCGTGGAACACGACATAAGGCGGCTATGGACAGAACACGACACCTTAGAACCTCTGACTGGGTGACTACTCTGTGGACAACTGACGAAACCAGCATAGGACGAAACCACCAACACACAGAATGCGGAAAAGCCAAGCCACGACTGACAGGGGGCAGGGCAGCCAGACTCCTGGCCTCCCATAGCACTAGGCGGCCACAGCAGTGGCCTGGAGCACTAATCACTTAGATAGCCACATACAACTCAGATTTCAATCCAAATGCATTCATCCATATTAAAATCCAATCAAATATATATTCTCACCATGGCCTAGAGTATTTGAGTCAAAAACTTCCACAAGAAACTATAATTCTAGATTTCCATATACAAATCGGATTTGAGTCGTCAACATTTCATCGACTTGAAATCAAATTGGACATGTATTTTAGCCATCATCTCCAGGATTTGAGTGTCAATTCCACATCTAGCCTGCACAATGCATATGTTAAAATTATTAGATCAATCCATATCAAAAATAGTCACTCAATGCATTCTTCTAACTCAAAGTATAAAATCTATACAATGTAGATACATACCAAAATCAATGAGACATATCATCATTTCTCATAGGTCTTGAAAGACACACATACTTGATTTGTCATCATTAAAATTAATCTATCAAAATCAACTAGGGGGTCCAACATGTAGCAGAGTATAAAGCAAAATTTTCTAGATTGACCCGATATGCACCACACTTAGTTTGTACGGAGAAAATGAGAGCAAGGAGATTCATGAATTGATTGAAGGTTGAGCTCATTCCTCAATTGGCTCTGCTAGAGATCCAAACTTGCATGGAGATGGTCTGAAAAGTACAACTATTGGAAGATGCTATGAATATGATGAAACTAATCAACGGAAAAGCTGCTAAGAAGGAGTTAGCAAATGGATCCAAGACCAAGGAAATCTCGAACAGTAAGAAGAGATCTAATGCAGGTAATGATTTCTATAAAGATAAGAAACCCCGGAATGATGATTGACAAAATACTCCAGCCAAGGGAAAATGCGAGCATTGTAAGAAGGGAAGGCACAACCCGGAGAAGTGTTGGTACAAACTCGGGAAATGTATCCGATGTGGAAGCAAAGATCATAAAATCACCCATTGTCCACTCTTAAAGGAAGAAGCACCGCAAACGTTAGAAGGTAACTCAATAAATCTATTTCATCTGTAATTACATGAATTGAATACGGTAAGCATAGTTAGAATACATGTTTTGGATATGGTGATCTTACCCCACTAATTTTGAAAAAAAAATAATCATGTGAATTTGGGAACGAAATTTTATTGGCCTGTTCCTTATTTCCCCCTCCATCTCCCATAAAAATCTCAACTCCCAAATCCCTTATTTATGTTTTGGTCAACGTGCATCATCAGGCAGACCTAAATCTGACCAATCAGATCTGAGATAGGGAACAGTCCTATTCCCAAATTCCCAACGAAGAATCCAGCCAAATGAAAAATTCCTATGATTCTAGATATTCGTAGATCTTCAAGAGAGCTTTGCAACGACACCGGTTTCGTGACGATCTAACTTAATCATAGCATCCATTCTTGCCCGGTCGCGTAGCTCTGGAACAGTAGAACTGGTTCAAGCCAGCAAGCAGTCAGGTCTCCGGATCGGGCCGCCTCGCCTTCCACAAGGTGTTCCAGCCAGACCGCCATCCAGGGAGCGATCCTCCAGGAGTCCCCTTCACAACGGGACCAACCCCGCCCCAATTGGCCATCCGACCAGAATGTGGTCCCCACAACCGTCAGCCTGTGCCGTCCGGACAGCACTGACGGAGCGGTCTAAATTATTGCCCGTCAACCTGAAGTCGCTACTCCTAGGTCCCACTGTAGCTCTTCACCTCCCTGCGTGGAGTGGGCAGTAATATTCATTACTGTAATTTAATTATTTACTCTACTAGGAGTACGAAGCTCGGATGGGGTCGTCTTCCCCATGCCCGGAGCGTGGAGATATCGTGTCTGCTCCCTACTTCGCCATTTGCTTTCCTCGTATATATTCATAGGCCGCTGCAAGTGATAGGATAATTAGCTTGTTATACTTTTATCACCACTGCGAGAGAGAGTGAGACCCGTCCCGTGCCTCGATCCGAGCATGAGAGTGAGCTAATACCCTTGAATCATTGTCAGTTTCTCAATCGCGCACATCCGCACATTTCCCTCGTGTGGGACGATCGCGAGCTTGCCTAGAGTCTGAGGTCCCACATCAAATTGGTACCGAGTCTGCGTCATCGTCCCGCATTATTATGCATCCAGACAATTAAAGACCCATGAGATAAATTATCTGACACATGATTTGGAGTTGGCGGCGGCGGTACACGCTCTAAAAATTTGGCGCCATTATTTGTATGGTGAGCAGTTCGAAGTATTTACAGACCATCAAAGTTTAAAGATGCCCTCATCACTGAGGGTTTTGATGATCCCTCATATTCCGTTGTTTGTGTTATATGGAATCAAGAGTCCTATGTGCAGCCTAGGGGCTGAGGACTTGCGTTTCTTCGTGATTTTTTGCTTAGGGACTAGGCTGATTAATAGTATGTTGTTGTGATGTGCGACGATCTTGACCCGAGTCATGTGAGTTAAGGATCATTATGTATAGCTCTAGTTGTTTATCCTGAGCCTGGCGGTAGTTCTGTATACTACCTTGTGCTTCGTAGTACTTGTGACTAGTACGTGTTAGCCTGTCTGTAGTTTGATGTTGCTATTTTGAGTCTTTCTGTCTAGTGAGCCTCCACTAGTCATAGCCTGACGACGTTTCAGTGTATCAGCCCACTTGGGAGTGGTGGCAGGGCGAGTTCCCGAGAGATGATTTTTAGGCTAGTTTCTGTGGGCTCCCTTGCTTTTCAATAGTGTCCTACTATGGGGGAAAACTAGCTAGAGACCTAGCTTAAGACATTGGGCTTCTGTGTGCACATGTGGTCAGGGGCATTTGGATGAGTGCCGACAGGCGTGAACCTGACTAGTCACTCGTTACTGTTGTTCCTTGTACTTGGTATAATGTCTCAGTCATCATGTCTGAGCGAGTGTGAGATGCTTGAGGCGCAGTGTAAGACGTCAGTGGACGCATCTAGCTTTGCTTCTTGTGAGGAGGCACTTTTGTCACATGACACGTGACTTGTGGTTTTGTGACCGGTTCTCCGTCATTGTTGACGTAGTGCTTCGGCTAGCCTGTGTCTGGCTTTACCGTGGCTTGTGTACCGTACACGACAGTGAGGTCGTGTGTGCACCAGTGTTTTAGGTGGTGTTTCCCATGTTCGAGAGGTCATAATGTGAAGCCTACACATATGTTGCAGCAGGACGTCTTATGGCAATGTAATCAGAGTTTCCTTGTGTAATGTCTTGGATCCTTCGGATCGGAATCAGAGAGCTTTCGGATGCTTTCGTGGGCCCCGAATTGTCTTTTACAATCCACATGGGTTTTTCCCCTATATAAGTTACGGAATCCCGTGGAGTGTGAACCATTGAGTTTTGAGACTGCGGGATGCTACAGATACGTTATGCT
>JANBPO010007271.1:0-17746 GCA_024336825.1 Amorphophallus titanum | reverse complement strand
CGCCGCTTCGCCGGCGTCGCTGATGTTCCACAGCACGCCTTTGAATTTGGTTCTTATCCCGATCAAAAATTTGCGCTCGTCTAGAATTTGGAACACGGCGTCGAATTCCGCCGACGTGCAAAAGGACAGGCCGCCGATCAAACCATGCACGGTCAGCGCGTGCGCTTGCGCCCCGTCGAGGTCGTGGCAGGCGTCGAGAATCTTTTTGGCGATCTGGATTTCGCGGACAGTCATTTTTCGTTGCGGATTTTGAGTTCGGTTTTGATCGCTGAAATGTTTTCGCGGATGTACGCGAATTGTTCGTTGAGCTTTTCCAGCGTCTTGCGCCGGTCTTCGTTCAACGTTGAGAGTTCGTGTTTCAGTTCCGCGCGCCATTGCCGGTCCACTTCGTCAATCTGCGCGAACAGTTGCGAGTGGCGCGCCGTGTTGCCTTGCACGTGCGTGGTGAATTCGCGTTTGTCCGCGAATTGTTCGTGCAACTCCTGGACTAATTGCACCGCCAACGGCTGCGGCGAAATTTCCGTGTCCGTCTTTTTGAACAGTGCCGCGACGCCGACGGTGCAGCCGATGCCGCCGAATACCAGCGAACCAATCAGGCTCGCCGTCTCTAACCCCGTCATTTCCGCGAAAAATAAATTCATGAAAGTGCTTCGCAATAATTGTTGATGTGATGATCCGCCAGCACGCCGATCAGCGCGGAACTCCAGCGCCGCGCCCACAGGGCGCGACCGACGCCGATCAGATCGCTCGCGAGCGACCACAGTTCACCCGGCGCGATCCGTGGCGGCTGGCCGTCGGCGAGATAAACTTCCTGACCACAATGACGGTATGGATCGGTGAACGACGGCAGATGCGGGATGCGCGGCACAATGTCCGCTTCATAGACCAGCCGAAACGTGCGGTCGCCGAGCCGTTCGTCATACGCGGCTTTGAACGCTCCGTTGCCAACGCGCGGTTGGCCGAAGGTATAAACTTGAGCGATGTCGTAACCGAGCAGTTGTAGCTTCAGCGCGCAAAGAATTGCCAGCGCGCCGCCGAGCGAATGGCCGCAAATAAAGATCGGACGCGTGCCGACGGCGATCTCCACGAGATGATTGATCAAGTCGGTGTGGGAATGAGAAGCACCAGTATCAAATAACACAAATACATGATGTGAGTAAATTTGAATGGTACCTTCCAACAATTCTCCTTCTTTAGTAGTTTCTTCATCCAGGACAGCATTGAGACGAGCTTACAGCTTTTGTCTGCTGTCGTTCTTTGAGGGTTGTTACTTCATGAAGGGGTAATCGGGCATGCGATGCTCCCGGCTTCCACATCTTAAACAAGTGCCAAGACGCTTCCAACATTCCTCGACCGCATGACCGAATTTCTCATAGAAGGTGCAAGCCGCCATGACTTGCTTATCTTCCTCCTTCGCCTTCTTATTCTTAGGGTAGCCACTACCACTCCCGTTCCAGGATCTCTTCTTACTATCACGAGATTTGTAAGGTTCCTTGATGTTGAACTTTTCCTTCTTCCCATGCCGATCCATCCGTTGGCTAGACTCTTCTCCTTTGCCTTTGAGTTTCTTGACCTTTTTCGAGGTCATTTCATACAAATGCGCTCATTGGACCATCTCCGCATAGGTCCGAATATTCTGTGAGCCAAGTTGCTGAATGAAGATGAGCCTTAACTCATCCAAAAAATGGTTGGCCTTTAAAATATCGGTGCTCACTAGATATTTGGCATAAGGGGCCAAACGGGAGAATTGGAGTTCATACTCTGCCGCCAACATCATTTCGTGGCGTAGAGAAGTAAATTCTGTAACTTTCCTCTCTTTTAGGTGCTCTGAGAAATACTTTGCCCGGAAGAGTGTGAGAAACTCATTCCATGTGGGCTGAGCATTCTGGGGTTGTGCCGAGGTCATCTTCCACCATGTACGTGCATCTTTATTCAATTGGAAGGTGGCCAGATGGACCTTTTCTTGATCTGCACATTGCATAATATTAAAGATTCTTTCCATCTTGTCTATCCAGTTCTCTGCTTCATCTGGATTACTGGAGCCAGAAAACTGTGGAGGATTTAAGCTTCAGAAATTACGGTGCAAATCGTCGGCACTAGCCCAAGCGCTAGCTTGGGCCATGTTCTATAGTGCTTGGGTAAGTCCTGCAACAGTTTGTTGCATAGCGTCCCAATCGACACGATGAGCCATCGTAAAAATAGGGTACCTGTGAAAATAACCAGAAAAATATGCATGAATGTAGCACCCCGGATAAAAATAATAGAGAAATGTATATTTTCCTAAATAAATAAAACCTTAAATAACTCTATAAGAAGGTCTAAAAAAATGAAAATACTCAATAAGGGCCACTATATAAATATACAAGTATTTAGGAGGCCAACTCCACTTAAAAGCCATCATATAGACTACACATATAAGGGGTTTTCATTTTTCCAAACAAAGGGAATGGGCGCCCCTTACCAAGGCACCAATTTCAAAATAGTGCCCCCATGGAAGAGCGCTAATTCCCTTCATGGGACACCAACCAATTATACAGGGGCCACTAACCAACTATATACATATACAATTATATTTCTTAAAGACATATCTCTTAAAGACCAACACGTGAAGGGTTCAACATTTTTCCAAACCAAAAGGAAATAGCACCCATCACATGGGCGCCAATTTCAATAGGGCAACACCTTCCTTGGGTGCCATTTCCTTGAGGGACAGGCTGTCCTTTCGTCATTCTTCTAGAAGGGAAACACTAACACCCAGCCTTTGTTGGCAATGGACCCTTTACCTAGAAACAGATTGAAGCACTAATGGCTTCTTTTTCCATGCCAATGGACCCCTTATGTCTTCTTTTCCTATAATTATTACCCCTCCTCGCCATCATTCTACTGCTACTCTCATCTCCATCTGTAGAAGAGAAGGATCTTCCTTCTTTTTTTCCTTCCAGAAATGTGAAGGGGTATCTTCTTTCTATGTTCTTCTTCCTGCTGCTGAAGCTTTGTAGAAGAAAACATGAAGGGCTTGGTTTTATTATTCTTTCTTCTACGTATCTCGTTATTCACACCAGAAAGGTAGGTGTTCTCAAGATCTAGCCTAACCCGTAGCTAACCGGGTAACATAACATGCATGAGAGGTAGTATAATCCTTCTTCTACATAGCCTATTACACTGATTGTTTTCGTAGTCCATGTACATAGCTTGTTACACTGGTTTGGCTTGTTACACTATTTTACGGGCATCAAAAATATATTTAGCATGTTTTACATCAAAAATATATAGCCTATTTTACATCAAAAATATAGCTTGTTTTACATTAGAAATATAGCTTGTTTTACATCAGTGATCATGAAAGTAACATGATAGCATAAACAAGGAAAGGGCGATAAAAAAAATTGAGTGAACCATGATCGCCACCCAAGGATTAGCAGCAGGAAATAGATGCTATAAGAGATAAAAGACTACTACGTACCTTGGGAAAAATAGGATGAAGACCGCGGCCAAAGGTGACCGCTACAATGTGATCCCGCGCAGGCAACGGAACGCGGGGAATGATGTGGTGCACCTCTTCTCCTTCCAGCCGGCTAGAGGATGAAGGCCTCACGTTTAATCAACAATCTCCTGCAAAACAAAGATAACAAAATAAATGAAAACCTATTAGAAAATGAAAGTGTAGAACCTGCCCCGGAATGATAAAGTAGTATAAAAGAAAGGGGGAGAACGTACCGGGGGAGGGTTTTTAACCCCTATAAACGGGTGTAGACAGTAGGTGGGAGTGTTGTGCATGCATGGGATTTGAAATCATGAAATTTGATGGAAAGAATAGAGAGAAAGGTGCTGTGCAAAATAGAAAAAAATACAAAACGTGTAGAAGGCTATGCAAAAACTAAGTGCAAAAATTGTGATGATTTGTGAAAAGTGGGAGAGGAGAACTAAGCACAGGAGTGAGGAAAAAGAGCCCAAGGAGATGGAAATGATAGAAGATACTCCCCTCTTCAAGATGGAGTCAAAGGAGGATGAAGAGGATGAAGCATGACTCCGCCCAGAGCTGACGAAGAGCGTCCCGCCGTGGAGTTGTAGCAGGAAAAATAGAACCAGTGATGATTTGCAAGAAGTAAGGATGAAGTTAAGGGGCAAATGACGATGAAATCGAGCAAATAAATAACCAAATTGAAGCCTATACTTCCCTCAATAGCATGGGGTTGAAGAGTTGAGTTAACGATTTGGCATGTCCTCGCCCCAGGTCAAAGAAGAGCCTCCCGTCGCGTAGGCAAATTGGGCAGGTTTATATAGAAAAATGGTGGAACCCAGAACTTTTTGCCACGATTCTAGGAGATAGAGTCCACCAAATCTCGAGATCTCTAGATCAATCTTGAGATAATAGTCAAGATAAGACGTAGGAACAAACGAGAGTCTATTTGGTTGAAGGATCTGGAAGTTACGACTCTTGGAACCGGCACTAGCACAGACCTTGTCCAGCTAGCATAGACCCTACTCCAAACTATCATAGACTTCAGCCCCAACTAGCTTAGACCTCTGCCTAGCTAGCACAGACTTCGCCCAACTAGCATAGACCCTATCTGAGCTTCGCATAGGCCATTCCCCGGTACGCTTCTAGCGTCACCCTGACCGGCACACTCCCTTGGCCGGCACACCCGTCAGCTAGGCCTCCCCGGTACGCTCCTTCACCGGTACACTCCCCATTCCCTTGCCTAGTACACCCGGCCAGGCCTTCGCCGGTACACTCCCTTGGCGCCTTGGCCGGCACACCCTGCCCCAACTCTCTTCGGTACACCCTGCCATGGCCCTTCACCGGCACACTCCCCAGCCCCCTCACCAGTGCAATCTTCCACCCTCTTAGCGCTTCCCCAGCACACTCGGCCAAGCCTTCACCGACACACTCCCATTTCTTACCCGGTACACTCGCCAACGCCCAGCCCGGCATGCTCTATCCATCTCCCACCCGGCACACTCTCCTTGGCCTTCGTCGGTACACCTTTGTAGCTCCTTTTTAAGCCCGTTTGGCCGGCCCACTCCTCCATGTGTGCAGCAATAAAGGTGTAAATACAAAAAGAGAAAATACCATTAATGATCAAAATAAAAATAACAATAAAAAGGGGGGGTATCATGATAGTGGTAATAATAATAATGATAATAAAAAGATAAATATATAATAAACAAATAAATCTAAATGTGCAATGAATGAACCAAAAAAAAGAAGAGTGTGTAATAATAAAAAAATATATATAATAGCAAACCATTCAAAAATGCATGAAGGGAAATAAAACAACAAAAAAATGGATAATTAAAATCCCAGACAATAAAAAAGAAGGCTAGGGTCCACATTGTAGCCCCGTCTCTCCCCATGACCCAGTGCTGAAGGAACAATAATGTTGCCCTCACAGGCCGGGCTTGAGTCTTGGGAATTATCCCGACATGGCCATGACCCGACCTTGCCTCAGGCCGACATTCCGATTAAGCCGGACCCGATTCTTAGGCCAGATCCTTTCCGACCTATCATTGAAATCGCTGTGTATTCGGCAGACATTTGAACGGATTTATCTCGATTTTCACTACATTTTCGTCACGGACTTCCGTCCGAACATGAAAAGGTCCGTGAGTGACCGATATGGCCGACGTCCCGCATCCCGATACGGGCCCTTAGTGTGATTTATTCCTGCTCTTTCCTCTGCAATTAGTATTAATTTTTTTGACCGTAGGGCCTCTAATTTTGGTAATTAATCAAGGGTGTTTCCTCGTATGGGGGATGTAAATGATGTCGTGACCTTTATGACGCGATGGGATCTGGTCTCGACCCGTACCACACAATCACCTGACGAAGTCAGATCGAGCGCACCATGGGCTTCCATGAAGTCTGAATAAATTGTCACCTCGGTGACTGGCACGCCCACGCACTTAATAAACCAAATAAAGCCATCTCAATAAACCGATAGACGAACAAACGATAGAGCCAACAAAAAGTGCATCCACAGGAAGCTATAACGGCAGTGGATTTACTGATAGAACAATCCACGCGGCCGCTATTGAATGAAACAGAGAATCCCCTGGAAGCTCTGGTGATGTCAGATGAAGAAATCGAGGTCCTCGACCCCGAAGACGGCATTCCAGATTTCGTTGACCTCCAGCCGGCACCTCCAGAGATAGAAGATGGAGGCGAAGCTACAGTTGATGAGCTGATAGAAGTCAATCTGGGAAGTGAGGAAGTTCCCAGGCCTACCTTCCTCAGTTCCCAGTTACCTCCAGAAGAATGGGAGCTGTACATCCAGCTGCTGCAAGAGTACTGGGATTGCTTCACCTGGACTTACAAAGAAATGCCAGGACTGAGCCCTGCAGTTTCACAGCACGAGCTGACGATAAGCCCTAAAGCCGACCTGGTGAAGCAACCACCGCGACGCATGAGGCTGGAGCTCATCACTCAAATTTGCACAGAAGTCGACAAGCTCATCGACGTGGGATTTGTCAAAGAAAATCAGTACACCACGTGGCTGGCGAATATCATCCCCGTGAAGAAGAAGAATGGACAGATCCAGATATGTGTCGACTTCTGAGATCTGAATAAAGCCTGCCCCAAGGATGACTTTTCGGTGCCAATAACGGAAGTCATGATTGATGCTACAAATAGCCACGAGACCCTATCATTCATGGATGGGTCGTCCGGCTACAACCATATCTGGATCGTGAAACATGACTAGATCCACACCGCCTTCCAAACTCCCAAGGGCATCTACCACTACAAGAGGATGCTGTTCGGACTGAAGAATGCTGGCGCAACGTATCAGTGCGCAATAACCAAAATATTTGATGAGTTGCTCTACCATAAGGTCGAGTGCCACATAGATGATCTGGTGGTCAAGACCAGAAGAAAAGAAGACCATCTGCAGGACCTCCGAATCATTTTTCAGAGGCTGAGGTAGTATGGATTAAAGATGAACCCGATGAAATGCACGTTTGGTGTATCGAGCGGGAAATTCTTGGGTTTCATTGTCAAATACTGGGGAATTGAGATAGACCCCGCAAAGATCAAGGTAATTCAGGAGCTACCCTCGCTGAGGAACCTCTCCGAGCTGAAATCTCTACAAGGCCGCTTGGCATATATCCGGCGATTCATCTCCAATCTGTCAGGGCGTTGCCAGCCGTTCCACAAATTAATGATGAATGATGTCCCCTTTTACTGGGACGAAGATTGTCAGGCAGCCCTCGACAAGCTGAAGGACTATCTGAAGACTCCTCCAATGCTGGGTGCACCAGTGAAAGGATGACCGTTGATATTGTATATAGCGGCCACATACAACTCCCTAGGGGCAATGCTAGCCCAGAATAATAATGAAGGGAAAGAGCAAGCCCTCTACTACCTTAGTCGGAGACTGGTCAGAACTGAGGAAAAGTATACCTATATTGAGAAGATCTATCTGGCACTGGTCTTCGCCATCAAGAAGCTTTGACATGATATGTTATCGCATGAAATCAGCCTGATATCCAAGGAGGATCCCCTAAAATATATCATGTCTCACCCGGCACTCAAAGGTCACCTGGGCAAATGGGCGGTGATCCTTATGGAGTTTGATATCTCCTATGTGTCGTGAAAAGTTGTCAAGGGCCAAGCTATTATAGACTTCTTTGCCGAGCATCCGGTACCAGAAGACTATCCGCTGGAACCAAAACTTCCTGAAGATGAGACCCTAGAAGCCGCTCAAGTGTAGCCTTCCTTATGGCAGCTATATTTTGACGGTGCTTCTGCCTTTCTGCACCAGGGAACCCCGCAGGCCCGCTGACTGCAATCCAGGAGGGATGCGAGGTGAACGCTGCCTCGGCGCCGGGTCAGGAGGAACAAGAAGAGGCCTACGGCATCCTCAAGGCCGAGGAGGGCGAAGACTAAGACTTTGTCGATTTGCTATCAGCCCCACCGGAAATTGAAGATGGCAGTCAGGCTACTGTCAACGAGCAGATCGAAATTAATCTTGGCATGGAAAGCAACCCCAAGCCGACCTTTCTGAGTGCCCTCATACCTCCCCAGGAGAGAGAGGAGTATGTGAAGTTCCTGTAGGAGTTCCGCTATTGCTTCGTCTGGAACTACAAAGAAATGTCCGGTCTCAGCCCCAAAGTGACCCAACATATATTGACTATTGATCCCAAGATGGAGCCTGTGAAGTAGCCTCCCCGGCGCATGCGGCCAGAGCTGATAAATCAGATCTGCAAAGAGATCGACAAGCTCATAGATGTCGACTTTGTAGAGAAAAACCAATATACCACCTGGCTGGCTAATATTGTCCCAGTGAAGAAGAAGAATGGACAGATCAGCATCTGCGTGGATTTTCGCGACCTGAACAAAGCTTGCCCAAAGGATGACTTCCCGGTGGCCATCACCGAAGTGATGATTGATGCAACCACCGAAGTGATGGATTTTATGGACGGCTCGTTCGGTTATAACCAGATCTAGATAGCCGAGCACGACCGGATCCATACAGCCTTCAGGTCACCTAAGGAAATCTTCCACTATAAGAGAATGCCCTTCGGCCTTAAGAACGCCGGCGCTACATATCAGCGGGCAATGACCAAGGTATTCGACGAGCTGCTCTACAACAAGGTCAAGTGTTACACTAATGATCTGGTCGTCAAGACAAAGAAGAGGGGCGACCATCTGAGTGACTTCAGAGTCATCTTCCAAAGGCTCCAGCAGTATGAACTGAAGATGAACTCGAAGAAGTGAGCTTCTGGCATCTCCTGCGGAAAATTGCTGGGCTTCATTGTCCGGCATAGAGGGATCGAGATCGACCCCTTCAAAATAAAAGCCATCCAGTAGCTGCCACCTCCGAAGAATCTGGGAGAACTAAGGTCCCTGCAAGGCCTATCACCGGGTGGTTCTTAGGTCTAGGCATAAGAAACCACACCTCATTCCTTTGGAATTGGTGTAATTCCTCTTGCATAGCCAAGATCCAAAAATTATCATTTAATGTTTCATTTACAGATTTGGGCTCAATATTAGAAAGAAATGTAAGATTATCAATTTCTTCAACTTCCCTGATTGAAGCCCTTGTTCTTACGTCTTGTTCTACGTCTCCTATGACATTGTCTTGTGGATGGTCCTTGTGGAATGTCCATTGCTTGGGAAGCTCTTCATTTTGGGTTGGGTATTCTTTCTTCCTCCCCCTTTCGAAGTAGTCACCCTTTTTCTTGCAATTTTTGGGGCTTTAGTCCGCCTTGATTCCAGATGATCCTTGTTTATTCTATATTTAGATCCTTGTTATCAGGGTCTCTATGTTTTAACGAGAGAGTTCTAGCCATTGTCTTTCTTCCTTTTTATCCTTGTTCATCTAGAATGGTGTCTGTCACTCTTTTGTGTCAAGGGATCTTTTGATACTTGTTATCCTCACCATCTTCATTCTGTCAAGCAAGGAATGTGGAGCTCATAATACTCAAAAATGCTTCAGGATGCTTTTTTCAACTCCTTGAATTCGCAATGTATCTTTTATTTTGTGCAAGAACACGCTATCATGTCTATTGCTTATGTTTCTTCTGCACATGGTCATAATGTTGTTTCCTTAACATGGTTGAGTGGCTTTAGGAAGTTTACATTCAAATGAGTTCGGTTCTACAGCACCTTAGGCTGGTGATAGCTCCGCGCTTGGAGTCCAGTTCTTTCCCCGATCGCTGTAGGTGTCTCTTGAGTATGGGTTTTTCACACTCTTCACGGCGAGCCATAGTCGATCTCCTCTGAGGCAACATTGTTGCTGCTTTGGCCATACCATGGGTATGCACGAAGGTCTTTTCTTTTCTCTGCTTGACCGAGTGCAGGGGCAAGAGATTGATGGATGAGATGACCAACCTAGGCGCTCCCTAAAATGAGAGAGATCTCAAATAGGGGCAGTCTTGGCCCTCAAAAATGAGTGTTCATGCTTTATCTGGCCATAGGACGATGACACCGGTACGAGTGCTCCTGGAGTCGGAATGGTGCGGGACATATAATGATATGACTCTCATAAAATAAGAAAATACATCATATGACTCAAAATAGATAACTAGACCATGCTAGATACATCCGAGGGGAGGAGACGAGCCATGAGTGTGGGCAAGGGAGGTGATGTCCCTATCAAAAAACCATCCTTCTGGGGCCGAAAAGGCCAATAAAAATCATGGCCAGGGGAGTTCGGTCGACTGGCCTGGGCCAGTCGGTCAACCGAAATTCCCAGCGGTGAAAACCCCTAAGAATTGGTCGACCTGCCCCTCTAAGGTGGTTCGACCCACCCTTGGTCGGTCGACCGAAACCAAGGGTTCTGTCGACCGAACCCGACTGCAAACGGCCCTTAAAACCTGCCAGAACTGACCGACCAATTCAAGCAATTGGTCGACCGATTCTGGCGACCAATCAGCGGGAAAGCCCCCTAGGGCCCCATTCCAAGCCCGATTCACCCTCATAGAGAACGGGAAGCTTGGGGAATCGATCCCCGACCTCTAACACACCTATTGGGACCCAATGGGTCGCGAATCAATGATCAAAACCATGAAATTGTCGCTCACTCCGAATCATGCTTAAGCCCTTCTCGAAACAAGAAACAAACCCACTCTTGGCCTCACCACAGCCTAAAACCATGGGGTAAAATGGGAAAAGCAAGGGAAAAATATTCCCCAACATCCATTCTACCAATGCCACAAAATTGGCTAGGAAACACTGCCCAAAATGGTGGGGATTGCCACTCATCCCGATTGAACATTTAAACCCCCAACAAAAGGAAACCCACTCAATCTCGCTCCGATCGACATGAAAGCGTGGGAAATTAATGCAAGGAGGGTAATGATCCATCTCCCTACCTCTTACGAAGAAATCGTGAAGAATGGACATGGATTCACACTTGAAATGCCTCGTTTCACAGTCGGTTCATTAACTCGCGAGAATGCCTCGCCACCGCCATCGTCTCTCATCCAGAGCCCCGATCCTCACCGCTCGTCGCCTGCGCTGCCCTCCAACTCATCGTAGATCCTCCCCGTTGGCCACCGAAGAAGAAGAGGGAGAGAGGGAGAGACATGGGAGTGAGAGGGGGAGAATGAGAGGGGGAGAGAGAGAGTGTGTTACCTACGACACATGTTAAGGGTGCAACTAACCAATGGGTCTGCACCCCTCCCTAGTCTCATTGGTTCAAATGGATTGATGGGATGAGAAACTTTGGGGTTCCACGTAAAGGAAAAAAATATTTTTCTTAACATGGAGTCCTTGCAACCTCACTTTTTTCTTATTCTTTTTAACGTGAGATCCTCGCGCTGCCCTATTTTTCCCCATCCCACTGATCTAGTCGAAGTAATTAAAAGCCTCAGTGCAATGATACAGCAAGTATTATTTTTTGTTGTAGAGGCAAAGGTATGGTTCCTAAATCACGTACCATATCTCTCTATTTATGTGTTGGAAAAGTCGTCTGGCACCCGTAAAATCTTACAATCACTAGAAGAAAATGACGTCAAAAAGAGTCATGAGCGTTACCCCATGAGATAACCCTCCTATGCTTAAGTCAACAACGGTTGGAATAAGGAGTAGAGAAGAGTAGGGAAGGGAGAAGGATGGAGGTCGTAGCAGAAGATCTGAGAGTCGTGTAGATCCTGCAGACGAGTGCTCGCCGCCTCCCAGAGGTCACTTGGAGAGTGCTCGCTGAGTGGTAAGATCGTACAGAAGGGTTTCTCTCTCAGGACGTAAACTTTCATGGCCTCTCTTTCGCAGTAGTAAGGTTGGTAGCTCTATTCTCTGTGTGTAATTTTTGACAGAAAATTCACTGTGTTCTTCTCTTCTCTGTCAAGGTCCCTTTTATAAGGGGTTGTCCTGGTGTCGAAGGCCAATCCCTTAGTAGGGAAGGACGTAAGTAGTGGAGTAACGTTCCCGCGATCGTGACTGGAGTTTTTCGTTGAGGGACGATTACCCCAGAGTCGGTCAATCTCTAGGCGAGTCTTACGGTACTCGTGAGGCGTACTCGCCTGTTACGGGGTCAAAGCCAGAGTCCTGGGGAGTAACGGTTAGTCGCCGGAGGGTCATCCGGCGGTCATTGCGCCTGGGCCAAAGTATTTCCTACGCTGTCGAATCCGATGTCGAATCATAGTGGGCCGTGCCTTCACGGGCCGCGACTGTCGGGCTCTCCTGGGCGTGTTGTAGACCCTGGGTCGAATTGGGCTCCTTGTAGACGAGCCCGTTATGGGTGGAGAATGCGCGCTTTGTTCAGCGTGAAATCGAGACGGTATGCGTTGTTGTCCTTGGTAACCGCGCAGTCAACGTAGCCAACAGTGGGCTGATTGACCGCTCCGATGCCCGACAGATCGCTGCGGGTTCGGCCGGGAAGAAGTCTAGCCATGTTTGTTCTCCATAAATGAAAAACGGGAGAGCCGAAGCCCTCCCGTCATCTTCCCGTTGGTTAAGCGTCAGCAGGCGCGCTGAAGAACCCGTTGACGACTCCCCACTGAGTGAGGTCGCCGTTCGAGTCCTTCTGGAACACCTTGGCGACGCCGTAGCACATCTTGACGCCAGCGCCCTTGATGAACTGATAGTCGGTTTCATCGCGGAACGTCGGGGTCGGCATCTTCGCCCAAGGCATCGCCAGAGCGGACTGGCCGCAGAGGAACACCGGAGCAACGCGACCAGCGGTATCGCCGCCGGTCTTCAGGTTGCCATCAGTGCCGCTGTCCCAGGTGCTATCGACGAACGAGTCGATTTCGGGGACTTCGCGGATGATAACGCCATCATAGGCCAGATCGCCGGCCTGGAAGATGATGTTGTCGCGCGAGCGCGGCATGGCGTTCTGATGCACCGTGTCCATGTCCGCCTTGAGGTCGCGGAAACAGGTCGTCGGCGCGAAGGCCACGAAGTAGTCGTAGCCGTCCTTGGTCTTGTAGGGACGGATACGCGGGTTCGCCAGCTTGGCGACGCGCTTCAGGACAGGGACGCCACCCCCCGCAAGCGCGATCCCTTTGCGCGCCTGCTGTCATCGCTGGCGCCCTCCATTGGTAACCAGGTGATCGACGCCGTTGTGACCCCGGATGGCGTGGCCACCATCCTGCGCCAGCACGCCCCCCAGACTCCAAGCGGCCACACATCAAGGCCGTCGCTGTGGCACGGCGATTTCGCCTGGATGGGTCCGGGTCACCTGCGCGTGACCTATGCCAATGCGCACCATCCCGACCAGCCGGTCTCACTGGACCTCCAGCGGCGGGGCCTGTTCGGCTGGCAGGTGACGGGCCTGACCCTGCCCCTCAAGGCCTTTATCGGGCATAATTGAGCGGCGGGATTTCGGAGTATCAGGATGACCAGGACAAGCATGCCACAACCGGGCCGACTGGAGACCAACATAATGCGCAACAACACGGTGAATATGAAAAATATCTTAGCGGTCCAACCTTAGGGCGCCACAGTCTATAGCGGCCCAACTCTGGTCCGCCACAAGAACTCTAGCGGCCCAACCTTGGTTTGCTAGAAGACGAGTCACGGTCTGGTGGTCTTATATAGGGCCGCCAAGTTGCTCTAGCAGTCCAACCCTGGTCTGCTAAGATTCCTCTGGCGCCCATACCTACGGCCGCTAGAGGGCACGTGACCCCAATGGTCAAAACACGCGCCCCAAAGTGCAACAGTCAAAACCAAAAGTAGCGGCCGAAGCTACAGCCGCTACAATAGTTGGCAGTTTATCGTGCGGCCGCCAGCTGACGAAAACCCCTGCAAATAAAATAGTAACAGGTTGCGCACCCACCTTAGGCCGCCAGGGCATCTAGCGTGCCTACTTTGGGCTGCCAGTGGGTGTGGTGTCTCTGGAAGGGCCGCTACACCCACCCGAGAACAGGACGGCTGGAAGAATCCCAAAAATCCGTTCCATGCCCCGATCATCCACGGATGAGGGGGAAAACAAGGGGGAAGCTCCCCCGACACCCCTAGCATACATCTATGCCCTCGAATTGGTCCGAAACGCGACAAAAGGGCGGATCGGCACACAAGCCCTAAAACATGGATTTTTTCCAAAACGCCTAAATAAGCCCGCTCGGCTCACCACAACCTATGAAACTCGTGGGAAAGGAAGTGCACGAGTCAAGGTTTCGTCCCCCTACCTCCACTGAAGATTTGACACGTCGTCGATGTTGATCCATGTAGAAAACACTGTTGAAACCCTCGTCGGTGCCCGAACTCGCGGCCGAGCTCGTCGCGCCTCCATCGCCTCAATCCTCGTCCCATCCTCGCGCTCCTCACCCTTACGCCATCCCTACCTCGCCCACCTTCTCCCCCGTTAGTCGCCAGGAGGAGAGGGGGAGAGAAAGAGAAGAGAGAGAGTGAGAAAGAGAGAATGAGAGAAAAGAGGGGGTGGGGGTTATATATAGAAAAACTCAAAAATTTAAAAAATTTAAAAAAATATGAAAAAAATTACCTCTGCGATCTTCGGAAGATGTGGGAGTATATTTACTACTGCCCCTGGGTCAATTAGAATTTTGTTGAAAGGATGGCCATTTATTTGCCCCCTCATGTATAAGGGTCTATTGTGGTCAGCCGTTGGCAAGAGCATATATTCATCAGTAAAGCTGACAACCGTTTCTGAACACATTTTGGCAAAATAGCTCTCAAAGTGCTCTAGGGTTTGCAAGGCAACAATGATGGCTTGCCGAGTTACTTCATCTAGGGAGAGTATCTCCCAGACATTGAATCTTGCTGGAATTCTTTTTAGCTACTTCAGTATATGAGCACCAGCCCTCACATTGGCTAGTTTTACTTCTTCAGCTTTGTTATGCTTGTTGCAGCCCGGTACGGGAGTGGTTGGCTCGGAAGGTGGCACACCTTCTTCTTTGGAATTCATCTGCTCCCTACATATCTGATCAGCTGGCTCTTTCATTTAGACTAGCTTGTTGGTAGGGACGGTGCCCTCGCCACTTTCATCTGTCAGAGACAGTGCACCCAAGGCTTGGGTGGGGGAGTTCTTGCCTTTTAACTTGGCCTGCTGGCATGGCTGCTTGCCTTTCTTGGCCATCAAGAATTCAGCGAACGAGGGGACTCCCTGGCCGCTTGCATCTTCAGGGTACAGGCCCAATGGCGATGGGACTCTTGCACCCTTTATCTCAGGTTCATAGATTTGGTACGGTTGTTCACCCCTGCATATGATGTTGTAGTTAGCCGGGGGTGGAGGTCCCCACTTCTTCCCAAACCTAGTAGCATGTTGGGAGGTAGAGGTTTCAGCTTGGTTTGCTTCAATTGGTGTGAAACAAATTTTCTCACCGTCTTCTTCAGAGCTTTGGACCATGCTGAACAAGGCTGACAAAGTGTTGCAGGAGACGATGCTACGTTTCTTTTTATTCTTAGATTTGTTTTTTTCTTCCTTTTTTCTGCTAGCATTTGCTTGCCTGGAGCATCTTCCGAGATAGTTCCTCCCAAAAATTCTTCTTCTGTTTCCTGTTTCAGCTTGAAGGACTCTCAATGTTTCCAAAGGACATATTCTTTCAGTTGTATTGGTTGAATCTTGGATTGTTCATATTCATCCAACCCGTCTATGATTGCCTGCAGTTGCTTAACTGCGGAAAGATAGATATAGAAGGGGGGTTGAATATGTCTATCTCCCAAAAATTCAAACAAACACCAATTAAAGCTAATCAAAAATAATCTAACAGGAGCAATACAATTATAGTCTCACACACTGGTTGGGAAATTAATCAGACATTGAGAGTGCACAATTAAATTAATGAACTAAGCTCAATGTCAAAAGAGATGGTAGCAATAATCCACTCTTAGCACCTGAGTGTACTTGCGTCGACTTCACTGGTACCTGGTGGAGGTTCGATCAGTTGATCTCCTCATGCAAGGGGAGGCCTTCCAGATAGGCGTAACCTACCCTACCAGCCTTGCCTTTTTATATACCAGCTAACCAAGCTCACACACTCCGAATGCCAAGCAAATTACGCTACGCATAGAACTATGTAGATTTAGAAAGAAAACTTAATACGCAATTCAACCAATAGTGCTCAGGCAATTTTAAAGTGGTTCGGCCAGACCCTTGGCCTGCCTCCGTCCACCTCCCACTCGCACTGAGTGAGGATCCCTACTTAAACAAGCAAATCATAGCAGACTTACTCTGCAACAAACGCTGATTACACAGCTTCCCTGAGGGAGACAAATCCCTCAAAAACTCTGATCGAGCACCCTGCTAGTTTAGAATCCACTTCTCACGCAGTGACCAGAGGACCCTGTCCTCCCTTCCTCCAAACCCGGAGGGAACCCGTGTGGACTGTATCCCATAGTCTCACAACCAGAGGTGAACCACCTCTCTTCCTCTGAATCTACAGAGAGAAATCGGAGATAACCTCTCCCTTCCTCTGATACACCTCAGAGGGGACTGCAAGGAATGCGCGAAGATGAGAAACAAACCAGGAAAATGAAAAATAGCAAATCACAAATGAAAATAGTAAAATGAATGCAGCTTTGATCTGAAGTAGACTTTTCTCGAAGGGGCTGGCTACTCAAGCTTCTCTCCCTCTTTCTCTGGAATTGATCTTCTCTCTCTTCTTTCCGGGGGAACTCTCAAATTTCTTCGAATTGGTGCAACTCCCAGCACACTATCTTGAACGGAGGCCAATCATTTATATAGAGAATAGAGTATCGATTTCTTTTCTGAAATTCTGATCAACAGCATGTGCATAAAGTAACTTTCCCACGCACATGGTAGCGTAAGATGATGGGTGCATGCACCCGAGAGCATTCTACCCACATGGTCTTATGTACCGACGAGTGTCCGTGTGTGCTTCGCACGAGCATTTGTAGCGCAAGCCCGAGCCTAGATCATCGTCTTATCTGGATGACTGACCTAAAATTGAACCTTGAAGGACCTATGCACCAACAGGTACCATCCAGCTCATCCTTCACCTGCGCTACTCGTGGGTAGGGGACATTTGTGGACGTGTAAAATTACACGTCCATATGTCCCGACCAATCCAATATTAACGACAACGTCAACTGAAGAGACTACGGAGAGCACGTCCCATCTGGACTCTCCGAACAAACAACACACTATCGTGAAGCCATCTCCAATGTCACGATAGCGAAGAGAAACCAACACTTGGGGGGACCCACAACTCGTGGGCCCCGAAGAGAACTGGGTGGATCGTCAATCGGGCTCAAAATGGGCCCAAATCCACTGCAACGGTGCGCCCATACGGGCCTCCAATGGTACGCCCAGCATGGTCTCCAACAGCGCGCCCCTGAGGCCTCCACCGGCACGCCACCCGTGTCCCTTCAGCGGCACACTCATGCTACCCTTCAGTGGTAGGCCCCCGTGTCCCTTCAACAGTACACTCATGCTGCCCTTCAGCGGCACACCCCAAGGCCCCCAGTGGCATGCCCCTCCAACGGTATGCACAGGCCATCACCCTTCAACGGCACACCCTAAATACCTCTCAACGGTACGGCCTACTTCTTCAACGGCACGCTCTCCCCACAACACGTCCGGCAGGGAGGATCTTACGTCATTCCCCTACAAATTTTTTGGCATGCAATGGGTTAGCTGAGGTGTCAACTGGGTAGGAGGATATGCTGCCTACTTCCTGTCAACAAAGGACAACCGAAGTCAAATCCCCATCACTAAACCATGTTCCTACCTCCGTCGCCCCGCGATCGAAGCCCCCTGCCATTGGTGTTTAAAAAGGGCCCTCTCCACGGTGAACAAAAAAAGAGACAGAGACAAAAAAAATGCACAGACAATGGGAGGAATAACGAAAGAAGAGAAGAAGAAGAGGAGACCAGGCC
>JANBPO010007266.1:0-15524 GCA_024336825.1 Amorphophallus titanum | reverse complement strand
CCGCCCCCCCCGGCCCCCGCCAAGGACGGCGGAGGCTGGACAAACCTGGGGGCAAGTTCAAGGGGAGGGTGGCTTGTTTGAATTCCTTGGTCCTAAATGGGGGCTTTCAAAGGGAATCTAGGAAAATTTGTGGAGGGATGTGATGGGAGGGGGAAGAAAGTCTAAATTGTGGGTGAGATGTGATGGGGGAGGTGAGGAAGTCTAAGTTGGGATGTGGAATGGGATGGGAGGTGTGGAGAAGTCCCCCTTGGGGGCTGGTCTTTCTACCTTGGTGGCTATAGGGTCTCACTTGGAGACTTTGAATGATGGGGGGGAAGAGACCTTTGATGATGTGGAAGAGGGAGAGAGGGGGCGGCCTCTCCCTTTGGTTAGAGAGAGAAAGGGGCACAAGTGCCTAGGGAGAGGGAGAGGAAGAGAGAGAAAGAGAGAGAGGGAGAGAGAGATATAGAGAGAGAAAGGGGGAAATCACTCAAGGGATTCTAACTTTTTTTTCATTCATCTAAAATCTCCTCAAATGAGAGGGGGTTGGGTCCTATTTATAGGCACCCAAATCATTACATGACTGAAATACCCTTAACAATACTCTTATTGACCAAGACTAAAATACCCCTATCAAACAACTAAGGACCAAGTGTGTACAAGGGGGGGACTGATGCGGGACGAGTGTGACTCGGACGGACAATGCAACCTCAGACTTGCTATGTTGATCCGACTCGCCTGGGACACATGCAACTAGCAAGACACAAATAGTAAGAACACCTCGGCGTGACTCCAAGGAGCTCTAGAAGAGGAGAAATGTCTTCAACAAGAAGCGCAACTCATGACTCATCCCTAGCGATAGAAGCGTGTGGATCCACACGGTTGAGAAATTGACGTGAGTCAAGGGTGGTCTACACTCCTTCGTGCCGGATTGGGCCACGGAATGGGTCATGTGAATGCTCTCTCACAACAGTGATGGAATTTGAAGCGAGCTAGTAATCCTATCTCATGCAAGCGCAGCATTCAACATATACTAAATAAGCAAGCGACAAGGGAGAAGCAGAGACATACCTCCACGCTCGGGGCGTGGGGAAGACTTTCCCGGCCAAGAATTGTAACTCCCGATAAAAATACATCCTAGATATGGCCAATTTTGATCTCATTCTGGGAATGGACTGGTCAGACAAAAACTACGCTCTCTTGTACTGACATCAAAAGAGAGTGATTTTTCAGGAATCAGGGAAAGAGACATTCTTCTTTCAATGCCCTAAGGACAAGTCTGAGAGAATGATGGTATCATCTATCTAGGCTTCCAAGCTAGTCAGCAGAGGATGTGACTATTTCTTGGCTAGTGTGATGCTTGAGGAAGGCTCTATCAAGATTTTGGAAGACTTGGACGTAGTCTGAGAATTTCCTGATGTACTTCCCAAAGATCTATCGGGACTACCACCAGCTCGAGAGGTGGACTTCTCTATTGAGCTAGTGCTGGGCACCGTACCCATCTCCGTTCCACCATACCAGATGGCTCTGGCAGAACTTGCTAAACTCGGGAAGCAATTACAGGAATTGTTAGACAAAGGCTTCATCAGGCCCAATGTGTCTCCGTGGGGAGCACCAGTCTTATTTGTGCGGAAGAAGGATGGGACCATGCAGTTGTGCATTGATTACCGAAGCTTAACTAGGATACCATAAAGAACAAGTACCCTCTACCGAGGATTGAAGAGTTATTTGACCAATTATCATCTGCCAAGGTCTTCTCCAAGATTGATCTGAGGACACATTATCACCAAATCAGAATCAAGCCCAAAGATGTGTCGAAGATGGCCTTCAAGACTCGGTATGGTCACTACGAGTTCTTAGTAGTACCATTCAAGTTGACCAATGCACCGACTGTATTCATGGAACAGATGAATCAGATCTTCCGCCCTTATCTAGATCAGTTTGTCATGGTCTTTATAGATGACATCCTGATATATTCTGCCAGTGAGGAGGAGCATTGGCAGCACTTGAGAGTGGTTCTGCAGACCCTTAGGGAGACCAAATTCTTCGCCAAATTCAGCAAGTGTGAATTTTGGCTAGATCGGGTTATGTTTCTCGGACATGTTATATCCGAGAACGGCATATCGGTGGACCTTAGCAAGGTAGAAGTAGTGTCAAAGTGGGAAGCACCGAAGACAGTCATGGAGATTAGAAGCTTCCTTGGTCTGGTTGGATATTATCGCCGATTCATCGAAGGTTTCTCCCTCCCACCCTCCCACCCGCCCCTCTCGTCGCCGTCGACCCGCGCAACCGTTGTCTGTACCTCCGCAATTCCCTTCGCTGTCATTTAGCTTTTTCTTTTTTTTTAATATGTACTGGTCGGTACCAGTAACAAGCTGGCCGAACCGGACCGATCAAGTCTGGTACTGGTACGCGGTACTATGACCATGGTTTTATCAGACCCCCATGTCCTGAAAACCTGCTGTTCGGCCCGCGAAAATTTCTAAATTTACGCGGCAGTGATAAACACTCGCCTTTTACGGAAGGCCGAGATAGGTCGACTTGGCACGCGGGGATTCCAGGGGTGTTGGCAGGAAAGTACAAAGAACGATAGGAACGCATAGGAAAGAATGGTGTATGATAAATCATTCTGGAAGACAGGGAAAGGGATGGTTGGATGGAATGCGGGCGTGTCCGTCGATTTCTTGACGATCACCTGCGGAACCAAGTTTTAACTGGGGAAGTGCCACTAGGGCATGACACGTGGGCACGAGATGTCGGGAGACACATGGAGAGGAAGTTTCGCTGGTACGAGTGGAGGCGATTGTGGGGGCTCATGTACTGGACGTCTTCCCCAACGATCGCAAGCAATCGATGTTTATTTTACATCGGGCGAAGTCCGAACACCTTTGTTTCATGCGAACAAGCATCAAGACTTGCGAACATGCTCTCGTCCGTTGTGGAGGCTCGTGTCTTTGTTAAACGTCGTATGAGAGATGATCATGCGGCATACCCTCGTCGTGTGTTTAGCTGAACAAGCCAACCGACAAAGCCTTCTGAGCTCCGCGCGCGAAGTGCTCCTTACATGTGTTGGGTCTGGGTGATCAATCCATTCATTGATGCCCCTTGGAATTCCTAAGGGAGATTTTATAGAGGAAGTTGAAGGACCAGGGGGGTTTACCCAGGCTTGGGTGGTAGGGGTAACCTGGTCCGCGTAAAGCCCTCCCTTTACGAGGCCTAGGTTGACATTTTTTCTTTTTTTTTTAAAAAAAAAATTGTGAGAGGGGGAGGGAGGTTTACGCGGACCAAGTTAGGGGGTATCAACCTGGTCTGTGTAAAGCACCCCTTTACGTGGGCTAGGTTGGGGGCTGGGAGCGTGATTGTTGACTTGGCTTCAACCCCTTGGTTAGCCTATTGTACATGGATGTCGTGGACATCCTATGAGGGCTGTGGCCGTGTTATAGGGTGTTTGGAAGTACCATTGCATCGAGTAGTGTTTTGGTGTAGTTT
Organism: Amorphophallus titanum; assembly: GCA_024336825.1. Taxonomy (NCBI): domain Eukaryota; kingdom Viridiplantae; phylum Streptophyta; class Magnoliopsida; order Alismatales; family Araceae; genus Amorphophallus; species Amorphophallus titanum. Next base: position 12,056 of record JANBPO010007266.1, on the reverse strand, counting down.
GAGGGTCATTATGGTTTCTGGTCAACCCGGTTGTGACCTAGTGGTTGACACGTGACCTTGTGAGTGTCTTGGTTATCTGGTATGGATCGAGACTCTGGTTTTAGGCACTTGGAGGTATCGTCTTACCTTAGTTTAAGTGCCTATGTGGTTTGAGGACAACGATGTTCCCTCATGTGCCGTGATTTGTGTTATACAGAGTCGAGAGTCCTGTGTGCAGCCTAGGGGCTGGGGACTTGTGTTTTATTGTGATTTTGACTTAGGGACTAGGCTGATTAACTATATGTTGCCATGATGTGTGACGATCTTGACCTGAGTCGTGCGACTCAAGGATCATTGTGTGTTGTAGGTCTAGCCTTTATCTGATCATAGAACGAAGTACTTCAAGTCAGCTTTCCAACAGTACCTCTTTCGCGTCGATCTAACGTCGGGAGTGATCGTAGCAGCTGATCTCGCCAAGTCACGCGCTATAAAAATAGAACTTCAGATCCGTGGGCAGCAACTCCAACAAGTGGAGACTAGAGCTGACTCGCCTTCCACAAGACGAACCAACGTGCCGCCGTCCCAGGGAGTGCCTCTCTAGGAGCCACCATCACAGCGGTGCCACTCCGGGCCCACTCGAACCCGCTGACCAGCATGTGGGCCCCACAACCAATAGCTTACGCTGTAACGCCCTGGATCTTTGGCGGATCTGTATTGGGTCCTGCTGGATCTTTATTAAATTTTCAGATCCTTTTGAAAGAGTTCCAGACTACTTTGGTAGCTCCCGAGTTGAGAACGTTTCGCCCTATTTATCCTTCAGTTCCTCAACTCGCGGTCGCTGCAGTCGCATTGTACTCTTCGCCAGGATCGTTTCGACTATTTTTGTGGATTTTTAGGCCTTGGTTGGGCATTTAATTGAAAATGTTAAAGAATTATAGAAATTATAAGGGCATATTTATAATTTTAAAGGTTTGAGGAGTTAAAATATAATTTGAGTAATGGGGATATTCAATGGGGCCTTGGGGATGTGAAAGGGTGTGCGGGGGAGTGGAATGGTGCTTGGGGAAAGGGGAGGGGTGTGTTGGAATGTGGAAAGATGTCTTGGAAGGTGGTGGAGTTAATGGAGGGTAGTAAATGGGGTACGGGGAAGTGAAAGGTCAATGTAAGGTGGCTGCTGAGGTGGCACTTAGGGCTGATGTGGATTGATGATGTGGAGAGGAGGGAGGAGAGTGAATTTCAAATTTAGGAGAGGGAGGAGAGAGAGGGGGTGCTTCCCCCTTTGGGGGAGAGAGAGAGAGAGAGAGGAGGGGAGAAAAGAGCTCAAGAAAATTCCTTCAATTTAATTGATCATCAAAAGTGTTCACATGGGGGGAGTGGGGGGCCTATTTATAGGCATACACATTTTCCATGACCAAAATAACCCTGGCATTTGAACAAATGACCAGCTAGTCCAGGAGGGGGCGCTCCTAGGCCTAGCCCACTAATTGGGCCCAATTGGCCAACCTATTGACCTATAACCTGACTAAGTGACTCAAGAAAGGAAAAATTACACAAATGTGACTTAAATAAAATGAAAATTACATGCTAAAACTTAAAAATAAGTGACAAACATGACGATGTGCCGCTGGCGAGCAATAAGAGTCCCGAAAAATGATGGAGTGGCTAGGGATGTCCCCATCATATCCCCAGGGTAGGGAAAATGTAACCCCGTCGAGTGTGGATCCACCGAGGTAACGGTACACCAAGTCAGGTCCCCGAGGAGCACGTCCTCCTGGCTCAACCCTGCGTCCGTGGTCGGGGAATGACTCCTCCACTTCTCAAGATAGTGCGGGCACACCCTCTTCCTGGCGATGGTACCCTACTCATCTAGTATTGCCTCCATGTGCTCACGCCGGACCCTCGGGCTAATATGTGGAGGCTCATCAGTGGTGTCTCTCGCAAAGGCAGGAGTAGGCTCGAGACTATCACTAGGTTCCACTATGGGACCCTCAAAGGGTGCTTGGTCTACCACGTCAAAAGGAGAGTGTATCCCGAAATCCTTCGGTAGGTCCAGCTCATAAGCATGGTTACCAACGCACCTCGAAACTCGGGAAGGTCTAAGTCCTAATGATGCTTGTTTATTTTTATGAGAGCTTGGTTAGGGCGAGGTGCCACTAGACCTAGGAAAAGGGTAGCTCGATCAGGGCGGAGTGCCACTAGATCAAGGGAAAGGTAGCTCGGACAGGGCAGAGTGCCACTAGACCAAGGAAAATGTAACTCGATCAGGGCAGAGTGCCACTAGACCAAGGGAAAAGGTAGCTCGGTCAGGGCGGAGTGCCGCTAGCCCAAGGGAAAGGTTGCTTGATTAGGTCGGAGTGCCACTAGACCAAGGTAAAAGGTAGCTTGATCAGGACGGAGCGCCACTAGACTAAGGTAGGGATAGCACGGCTAGGGCAGAGTGCCATTGGACCATGGGAAAGGTAGCTCAGCCTGGGCGGAGTGTCGCTAGACCAAGGAAAAGGTAGCTTGATCGGGGCGGAGTGCCACTAGGCAAAGGTAAAAGGAAGCTCGATCAGGGCAGAGTGCCACTAGACCAAGGTAGGGGTAGCTCGGCTAGGGCAGAGTGCCACTAGACCAAGGAGAGGTAGCTTGGCCAAGGCAAAGTGCCACTAGACCAAGGCACGAGGGTAGCATGGCTAGGGCAGAGTGCCACTAGACCAAGATGAAAGGTAGCTCGGCCAGGGCAGAGTGTCACTAGACCAAGGTATGGGTAGCTCGGCCAGGGCAGAGTTCCACTAGACCAAGGAAAATGTAACTCGGCCAGGGCGGAGTGCTACAAGACCAAGATGAAGGGTAGCTCGGTCAGGACGCAGTGCCACTAGACCAAGATGAAGGGTAGCTCGGTTAGGGAGGAGTGCCACTAGACCAAGATGAAGGGTAGCTCGGTCAGGATGGAGTGCCACTAGACCAAGATGAAGGGTAGCTCGGTCAGGGAGGAGTGCCACTAGACCAAGATGAAGGGTAGCTTGGTCAGGGAAGAGTGCCACTGGACCAAGAAAAAGGGTGGCTCGGCCAGGGCAGAGTGCCACTGGACCAAGGTATGGGTAGCTCGGTCAGGGCGGAGTGCCACTAGACCAAGATGAAGGGTAGCTCGGTCAGGGCGGAGTGCCACTGGACCAAGGAAAAGGGAAGCTCGGCCAGGCTAGAGTGCCACTAGACCAAGGTATGGGTAGCTCGGCCAGGGCAAAGTGCCACTAGACCAAGATGAAAGGTAGTTTGGCCAGGGCGGAGTGCCACTGGACCAAGGAAAAGGGTAGCTCGGCCAGGGCGGAGTGCCACTAGACCAATGTAAAAGGTAGCTTCATCAGGACGGAGCACCACTAGACCAAGGTAGGGATTGCTTGGCCAGTGTGGAGTGCCACTGGATCAAGGGAAAGGTAGCTCGGCCAGGGCGGAGTGCTGCTAGACCAAGGAAAAGGTAGCTTGATCAGGGCGGAGTGCCACTAGACTATGGTAAAAGGTAGCTCGATCAGGGTGGAGTGCCACTAGACCAAGGTATGGGTAGCTTGGTCAGGGCGGAGTGCCACTAGACCAAGGCAGGGATAGCTCGGCCAGTGCGGAGTGCCACTGGACCAAGGGAACGGTAGGTCGGCCAGGGCGGAGTGCCGCTAAACCAAGGAAAAGGTAGCTCGATCAGGGCGGAGTGCCACTGGACCAAGGTAGGGATAGCTCGGCCAGGCGGAGTGCCACTGGACCAAGGAAAAGGTTGCTCGGCCAAGGCAGAATGCCGCTAGACCAAGGAAAAGGTAGCTTGATTAGGGCGGAGTGTCACTAGATGATGTGACACGACCTTGGACTTAGGCAAACAAGCACAATTCGCAATCAAACGGGTCAATATCGGCGGCCAACTCACCCGGCACTCAACCCAAAACCCGGGGTGACTCGACGATGCCGAGTGGAGGATGTGAGGGCTGGTCCCTTGCTGGTAGAGGGCCAGCAAGGCCAGAGGGTCTCCCAAAGGAGTATGACGAGTCCTATCCTAGTGGCCGACCCAGTGCCGAGGGCACAAGTAACACTCACTCCCCATGGTGATCACTCGAAGTCCGGGACTTGCAAGTTCGGGCTCTCTTTCCCACTGTCTAGTGGAGCTATGAGCTAATACGGAATGAAAAGTTCTGTAATAGAGCATGTAAATGAGCACTTACTCGACCAATTTGAAGAAACTAGTCCCGCTCGGAGACATGGGCACGCGGGGAAGCGTGGGACTTACCTACGTCACGGTGAGGACGCTTTGACCTATTCAAGCAAACTACACCACTACGCCTCACGCAAGAGGGAGATCTTGGGGTGGGGGTTAAGGGAATTACAACCCAAACTATCTCCGCGCAGGGAGGGGCCTTCAGCCGGCCAAGCGGGGAGGGAAAAGACGAAGAATAGGGCTTCACACGATAACGGAGTTGAATCTGTCCCTCCTCTGGAACATGGTCCTGACTGTCGATGTAGGAATTCTTCTGGGTGCTCCCAAACTCCGATGCTAGCAAGACCAGTGCCAAAATTTTGTGGACTTGTCCAGGACGTTGCAGAAATTTTAGCGGGAGCCGGGGAAGCTGTCGCCGGGCGTGGTGGAGCAGGAAGCAGGGAGTCTATTCTCTACTACGAATTGTCACAGCACTGCAGCTTCTGGAAGATGTCGTCACCATGAATAGTACCAAACTCCAATTTGGGCACAGTGGTGGCATTGGAACCATCGTCGAGCTCTCTTCGAAACAAGACCCATGAGGGTGCCAGCCAATGTCGGAGCAGGCCGCAGCAACCCAAACACTGACAGTGTGTCAGCTCTATCCCAGGGGGGACTGAACTGCGCACCTAGAGGAGAAAAGAGAGAAGAATTCGATCCAGTGGCCGAACGAAGCTCCGCTTCTTGGAGGAGGAATAATACTCGTCGAAGAAGGCGTCAGCCAAGCCCCCCCATCAGATCTTCAGGCGACTGGTTGTGGCAGCTTCTGCAAGTGGTCTCAGGTTGCCGACTTGGACTCTTCTGCGCAGTTGGGGTAGATCGCCTCCCCCGGACAGCCACGAAGTCGGATGAGGGCGAGACGACCGCTGATGGGGGCATCCCACGACACTCTCTTTGGCTCGGACCGCCGGAACCACTTTGAGATGTCTGCCTATGTTATCTTATGTTATTTTCCCCTTTTATTGAGTCATATCACATGTATTTTCATTTTACTGAGTCATGTCATGTGTAATTGAGTCATGTTGTTAGTCTATTTCCCTCATTATGCTTAATTGGGCCTTAGTACCTTAGTTATGGGCCCGTAGGATTGAGTCTAGGATAGGCTTGGTCTTTTATTGGTTTGTCAAGGGTGTTTTGGTCATGTGAAAAGTGGAAGCCTATAAATAGGCCACCCCACTCTCCCATTTGTAACTTTAGTAATTGTAATTTGAATAGTTTGATTATCAATGGAATAAAAGTTAAATTTGAGTAATTAATTGTGTAATTACATCTTGTGTGTGATTGTCTCACGCTCTGATCTTGCTTGCTTGTAAGAGGATTACCATGCTAGCTGTTCGCGTTCTTCCCGAGCGAGTCTTCCGCTGTAAATAAAGGCTCGGTGCGTGACATTCCCCCTTTCTCTTCCAGCCTGGTGGGCGCAGTGAGCCAGTGGTGAGGTCAAAGCCCGTACAGCCAGTTCAAAGGGGTCTAACCCCTTTCTTTTCATGGTTCCCAGGATTGCTTCTAGTAGGCTAGTCCTCATGGCATAACTCCCGGGTGTCCATTCGGACTAGGTGTGACACCTACGGCCTAGTTCAGGGACTGCCCTACCATTGTGTATGGACGTACTCCCATTTTTCTTCTGGCACGCTCCCTTGCTAGGGGAGACTCTGTTGAAATTTTGCTAAAATTATTTATTCAGGCTGCGGTCTTCTAATCAGGTATACATTGCTTCTTTGGATGCAGACACGATGACCTCTAGTTCGAGTTCTTCTTCTCCCCGAGCGATTGTGACCTAGGGGAATGTCTATAGCCTTGATCAAGGTCTCAATCGGCTAGCTACGGCTGCGGACTCCTCGGACTTAGAGACGGATACAGTTGATGCAACACGTCTCTTCATGATAGACGGTACCTCCTTTTAGTACGACCGTAGCGAGGGTTATAGAGTTGACCACCCGAAGGATAAACAATTGCTCTCCTTCACCCTACGCTTCAATCTTGGGGGAAACAGGGATGTTCATTTGGTTCTTAGGGCTGAGCAAGCAATTCTCGAGGGAAGAGACAGCATGACAGAGACTGTGATGCAAGGAAATCTAATATATTTTCCAAGTGAACCTTGAAATTGGCAGGTGATCCCTAGGATGCACGAGCTGGCCCTCAAAAGGGAGGATGTTGACTCGAGCACCTGAGTTCCTCCCTGCCAGGTGGGATGCATCATCTGGCTGTGTCAAAAGAGAGAACCTGACTTTCGGGCTATTTTTGGCCCCACTGAAATGGGGTTTTAAAGAAAAGCCTTTCTTACTAGACTGCCTAGCGGTGCGCTTAAAAAAGGTGGGGGAGGGAGCATGTGATGCTACTAACGGAGTGTGATCGCCAGATGGGTTACCTTAAAAAGAAGAGAATAATTGTGAAGTACCTTGTGAAAGCAGGGTGTGACGTGAGTTGCACTTTCTCCTTCTACCGGTCGGCCGATGATGGGGGTTTTCACTTTGATTACCTTTAAACACAAAGACAACAAAGACAAGAAGAGAGAAGTGGATTAGAAACCAAATAGTGTAGTATCGATGCTCCAAAGAATGACAATATGCAATAAGGGCGTGAACACACCTTGTGTGTTTTGGTTTTAAACCCTTTAAAGATTCAAGGGGAAGGAGATATGATGGTAATGCAAATGCAAAAAAAAAGTGTAAAAGATCTAGCAAAGGATGCTAGATGAGTGTGGGCGTATGATGCAAACTAATAAAAAAGAATCAAAAGGAGAATAAGAGGAAAGGGGAGAGATTAGAGGGTTGTCCTCTAAAAATCGCAGCAGCAGGAAGGAGAGACGATTCCCTTCACCGATGTGAAAGAACAGAGAGAGAACAAAAGAGAGAGCTATAAGCCTCTCTTCTTCCCTTTCAAACCAAACAATGCTCGGTGGACAGTAGAATTTCTGTGAATGAAAAAGCTTCAATGCCTCTTTTGTTCCAGTTGTTGTTAAAGAAACCATCGTGGGTTTCAAAAGGGGTTTATATAGAGGAAGAATCCCTAGTTCCAAGAGGATTTAGAATAGGGAAATGATCCTTAGACATGGATCTCCCTTCCCTTGAAGAACAAGGACCCAAATCGAGCAAGAATGCCAAGCAGAGGAAGCCACGAATGAGCAAAAAATGGATAGGAAATGGCGTCCATAGAAGTTGACGTCAAGTAAATTGGCGGCCAGTGCCGACGACGTAGATTCCTGAGCAAAATATGAAAATAAAGATTTTTCCATAATTAAAAATAAGAATAGGCATCCACATAGAAAGGCATCAATTAATTGGCACCCTCCTAAAGAGGCGCTAATTCTTTCAATCAAAATTTGCTCAAAAATGGAAAGAAATAAGAATTGGCGTCCTTTAGGAAAGTCGCCATTCAAATAAATGGCGTCCCTCCGAACAGATGTTAATTCTTAAAAATGGCCCATGTAGAAAAAAAGACACTCACATGTAGACCCATGTGGTTGCACGTACATGCGATCGGTGAAACTTAGCAAGAATTGAAAATACATATAAAACTTAAGAAAGAGCATAGGACTAAATATAGAGCGTTACACTGGAAAAAGAGTGAGGCTCTGACCAAATATAAAGATTTGGACTCAAAATTATAGTTTTGTATTGAAAATTATGATTTGGACTGAAATATATCTTTTTAGTCCAAATTGATATATTTTATTAACATATCTTATTTTTAATTTTATGATATTTTTTATTCATATAATATATTTTTCATTTAAATGGATGTTCAGGAGGGTAGATTTGGCCCGATCTATGACCGGCTTATTAACAACAAGCCCAATCCGGCTTTGGGTCGCAGCGCGCCCACGAGACGTATGACGGCTGCAACCCATTAGAGAGCGGCCCACTACCACTTAGCGACGACAACTCGGTGAAGGGGTATGGCCCAGGTGCGGTGACCGTTGAAAAGTCCTCCGACGATCGACCGTTACTCTTTCCTTCCCCATGACACCGGCATTGACTCTGTAAACGGGCGATCACGATCCATGAGCGTCGTGAGACTTGTCCAATGATCAGTCGAGTCGAAAATATCGCCCTCCAATGGGAAACTCCCGTCAACTTCGCGGGAGGCGTTACTCCACTATCCATGCCCTTCCCTGTTAAGGGATAGGCCTCTTGCTCCAAGACAATCCGCTATAAAAAGCACATCTGCAGAGAAGAGGACACAGTGGATCATTCTGTCAAACTACTACACAAGAGGATAGAGCTACTAGCCCTGCTACCCAGAGAGAAGGACGGGATGACAGTCCACACTCGAGGAGAAGTTCCCTCTAGTGACCTTACCGTCCAGCGAGCACTAACCGAGTGAACACTGGGAGCGACGAGTACTCGTCTGGAGGATCCACACGGCTCTTCAGCCTTCTACGACGATCCCTCTCTCTCTCTCCCTCTCATTTGCTCTTTCTCTACTATTTATTATCCCGTTACTGACTTAAACATCGGAGAGTTATCTCCGGGGGTAACATCCGGGACTCTTTCTGACATCTCCTATTTCCTAGTGCTTGCAGGCCTCCGTCTCACCTTGGGGTGCACCTGTATTATTTGTTAGAAAGAAGGATGGGTCACTCAGATTGTGTATATTGCAAGAAGTTGAATCATGTGATAGTAAATAATAAATACCCATTGCTGAGGATAGATGATGTATTTGACCAATTGCAGGCAGCTAACATGTTCTTCAAGATTGATCTTAGATCTGGTTACCACCAATTGAGGATAAAGGTGGAGGATATCTCTAAGACTACTTTTAGAACTAGATATAGACATTATGAATTCTTGGTTATGCCTTTTGAGCTGACCAATGCACCAGCAATATTTATCAACTTAATGAACAGAGTCTTTCAGCCTCACCTGGATAGGTTTGTGGTGGTTTTCATAGATGATCTGCTAGTGTATTCCCCTAATGTCAAAGCACGTCGAGAACATTTGAGGATTGTACTAGAAATCTTGAGAGAGCACCAATTGTATGCTAAATTCAGTAAATGTGAGTTCTGACTTGATGAGGTACAATTCTTAGGACATGTCATCTTTGGAGAAGGAGTATCAGTTGATCTAGCCAAAGTGGAGACAATTCTGCATTGGAAAAGACCAAAAAATGTTAGTGAAATCAAGAGCTTTTTGGGTCTTACAGGTTATTATAGGAGATTCACTGAAGGCTTTTCCGCTATTACAACCCCTATGACCAAGTTGACTAGGAAGGGAGTTCCTTTTGAATGGTCAGAAAAATGCGAAAGAAGTTTCCAAGAATTGAAGACTAGGCTAACTATAGCTCCAATGCTTACATTGTCGTGTGGTTCGGGAGGGTTTGTAATGTACACAAATGACTCTAGGAAAGGATTGGGTTGTATATTAATGTAGAATGGCAAAGTGATAGCGTATGCATCTAGACTATTAAAGGACCATGAGAAGAATTACCCTACTCATGACTTAGAATTGGCTGTTGTTGTATACTCTCTCAGAATTTGATGACATTATCTATATGGAGAGCAATTTGAAGTGTTTTCAGATCACCCAACCACTGAAGCTAAGAATCCCTGACACCCTGCATTAAGCAATCTACAGGCTCGAATAGTAGAAATAATTAGATGAGAGGAACGGGATCGAATACCTTGGAAATAAAATGCTGACCCAGGATCTGAGATTATAAAGGCTGGTCCATGATTCTGAAGTTAGGTTACCAACTGGGTAGAGGCCTCGGGGTGCAACTCTAAGGGCTAACTAAGCCCTTGCCCAAAGGTAGAAAAATGAGTAGACGGGGTCTCGGCTACCGAGAGTCTGCATTATCAATGATGAGCAACTCAGGACCACTTACTTGGGACTATCGTCAGCATTTTGTTAAGGGCCCTCTATAGCCAGGAACATTATAGCCGCAATCAGCTCAGTCAGAAAAAGAAAGCATAGCTTGTACAGTTGCTAGTCTGCCTCTGTTGCCAAAGGGGGCCGCTGATGATATGATTGATTTCAGCCAGGCGTTTACTAGATTATTCATAGATCCAGAAGGTTGCCAGAAGGATCAAGAGGTTCAGCTTGTGCAGTGGAAGCCGAAGAAGCCAGTTTACCACCTACGGGAAAGGGCAAACTCACCTGTTCTTTTTACTTGGTCTCCTTCCCAAATAAAAAACCTCCTTCAGTAACTCAACTTCATTCCCCGTTCGCCACCTCTTCTTATTAATCCTTCAGCATTCCAGTCTCCCCTTCGACTTGAGAAGTCGATTGAATTTCTCATTATTAACTGTCCATGTAGGCATTGCCTGTTGCTTGACTTAATGTCCAGGTGGTCACTTAATTCACCTGCTGATCTTTCCAATATGTGGTTTTGATCCTCTGATCCTTTCTTCGATGTTATCTTTCCAACTATTTTCCCTCGGGCGCTTCCTCCCCCTCCTCCCTCCTCATCTTACTGTGTGATTTCCACTAATCTCAAAAAAAAATGTCAATTTTGAAACAGAGATTTCTGTGGAAGATTATGCTATCCTCTCTTCATCAGCTTCCCAGGGGTACGAGACCCCTACTTCTTCCCTCCCAATAGGATTTCTTTCTCCTAGGTTAGATGTAGGGTCTGTCGAGTCTAGGAAAGTAGGGCCTAGGTCTAGAGAAGTAGGGTCTTGTTCTAGCTCGTCTAGTCCACCCAAGTCTAAGCCGCGCCCGCTTGCATGTTATTATAGATCCATTCCTAATAGATTCTTGCAAGATCTAGCTCAGTGATGTCGTGCTCTTTTGAAGTGTCCAGAATTTATCGAGATATGACTCTGAAAAAATGAAGAAAATACGTAATGTCACCAAAAAAGATGATGAACTCAAATTCTTGTAGTTGATGATCATCCGAGTCTCGAGTGAGAGGGAATTGGGGAAGATGTCCCCATCAATACCCCAGGGTGTAAAGAACTCGACTTCATCGACTAGAGGTGCACCGCCTTGGAAGTAGGTCTACCAACCCAAGTCGAATTCTAGTAGTGTCTCCGATGGAGGTCGGTCCTTCTGCCGAGCGAAGTAGTGCTCAAATGCCCTGTTCCTGGTAATGGTACCCTGTTCATCAAGTATCATCGCATGTTGCTCACGCCGGGCACTCAAAGCTGAATTGGGTCCCTGGAGGTTAGGTTCACTCACACAGTGGGGAATAAGCCCAATTTCCTTACTAGGTACCATCGCGGGGCCCTCATGGGGCACGAGGTCTAGCACATTGCCAACGGGGATAATTCCATGATCCATGCGAAGGCCCCACTCGTGGTTGCCATTATGCCTCAAAACTTTGAAGGGTTTGTTACCTCGGGCTCTCGATGTTAAGGAAACCTCTGAGAAGGGCCTCTTAATCCTCACCATCCCAGAGTCATCTTTATGGAACTCTTGGGGGCGCTCAAGTGAATTGGCCTGCCTCTTTGAGTTTTTGTTGGCCTTACTAATGTGCTTGCAAGCATACAACCTCTTGATATGGCGGGCAAAGGACTTTGTGGCTGTTGACACTCTAGTGGATATCGGGGGTCTCGAGCACCCAAAAGTGGACCTAGCATGCCTAGACTCTCTATCAATATTGGTGAAGGCTAGAGGGCCAGAGTATCCAAATGTGGTCCTATCATGGATAGGTTCCCTATCAAAGGTCAGAGGACCGGGGCACCCAAATGTAGACCTAACATGCATGGGCTCCCTATCGACAGTTGGAGGACTGGGGCATCTGAATGTGGACCTATCATATGTCACACCCTGAGGCATATGTACAACGAAAGTAATATCGGGGAATGTGAGCAGTCAGCAATACACCTCAAGCTAGCAACATAATCAGAGCATAATAATATCCACATAAGAGGAATGCCCAATAAATGATCAAATCTTACTTTTATTGATAATATAATTCA
>JANBPO010007262.1:0-18829 GCA_024336825.1 Amorphophallus titanum | reverse complement strand
GGTCTTTTCTTTTGCCACGTGCCCCTGGAACATCATTGAGGAACCTACTCAGTCATATCTGCAGTAGTATCAACCAGCACAGGAGAGGTCTCCGACATGGAAACAACTTGGAGAAAGTAGAGGCAAGGGAGGAAGGAGAAGTGGTCTCCCCCAAGGGAGAAGCCGGAGAAGAAAAACATGACGGGGGTACAAAATATGTGAGATCTTTCAGTACATACTTACATCTAGTTGCAGTATCAAGAAACTTGTAACCCTTTTGGGCAGACGAGTACCCCAAGAAGATCCCACGAATAGCCCTGAAATCAAGTTTTATAGCATCCAGAGCAAGATTGTGAACAAAACATATACACCTAAAGACACGAGGCGGCAAAGAAAAAAACAGCTCTGAACGACGAAGGAGGAAGGGAACTTGATCAACCAGTGTGCGAGATGGCATCCGATTTATGAGATATATGGTGTAGAAAAACAAGGGCAGATATGTATTTGTTGTTTATTGAGTCCTTCTTGTGTCTTATTCTCTGGTTTCTGTTGCCCTTGTCTTTCTCTTTTGTTATAAGGGCTCTTATGTAACTTCGACATTAGGAATCTACATAAGGATAGGGCGAACTGGACAACTAGACAGCTCAACCTCTCTCTGTCGCTTCTCCCCACACTGGCATCTTTCGCTTCACAGTATTAGAGCAACGACTGATCTGGGTGCCATCTTCTTCTTTTCCAATACTCGAAAGCATCTCCCCACCAAGCTCCACTCCCTTTTCTCCTCGTGGTTACGATAGCACAAGTATTGTAGTGCCGTAGTTACTATAGCACCATGGTTACGGTAGCATGAGTACTGTAGCTCCGTTCCTAGACCCCACAGAGTAGCCGAAAGCATTTTCTTTTGTGATTGCAAGCCCCGGGGGACCCTCTTCTGCATGCTGCTCCTCTTTCTGCCCCTCTCCTTGTCATCCATAGAAGGAGAACCTCTCTTCCATTGTTTTCAAGGCATTGCCTAAGTGACGCCTCGCCTAGGTGACAAGACGCGAGAACCTCTCTTCCATTGTTTTCAAGGCATTGCCTAAGTGGCGCCTCGCCTAGGTGACAAGACGCTCTACAATGCCCAAGGTGACCAAGTGCTTAGGACAGCAGCTCATTAAGGCATTCATCTGGCTGCCTTAATGCACATGCGCCACCTTGGGCCCACCTAGTCTGCCTTGGCAGCGTATCCACTCCTAGTTTTCCCCCCAGGATGCCACCCCTTAAAAAGAATTTTTCTTTCAGGAGGCTCCAGAAACCCCCCACCCTTGACCCCTGCGACCTGACCGCGTAAGTCTATCCGCAACAGTGCGATGACGGACATTGGAGAGTTCAGACTCCACTCTCCAACACGGGTGTTTTTCTGTGAAAAGTGTACAAGGACATCATGAGATGATGCTTGTCCTTCTATCTTGAAAAAAGGCCATAACCCGATTGAGAATAAGATTCTAACTTCATAGGCTTTATGATTAATTTGTCATTGTTTGTCATTTACTCTATTTTTGCTTGTTAAAATATAGGTATTTGCTGAAGGGTTGTGAATATCTTTTCTATTAACTAAAGATAGAACTTGTACATAGAAAATATATGGTTGCAGTTCTCTTGAAATGTACTTAATTATGTAAACTAGGCTTCGCCTAGGCGCCGCGCCTTGTCGTCTAAGTCGTAAGGTGGGCCACCGCTTTGGTCGCCTTGGACTCCTCGACAACCATGCTCTCTTCCTTGAGGTTTTCTTGACCCTAAGTCTGTAGTAGCTCTGATCTGGCCTTAGGATTGCTATCAGCCCTCTTCTTTAGGGTTAATTGGCCTTGCGTTCTTTGCTAGGCAGTTACTTCCCCAAGACAATAGCCTCCTTTTGTCTCCTTTGTTAGATCGTACCACTCCTCTTGTGCTTGGAACATGACGAGCCGACTTCTGCGGCTTCAAACGTTTCTTCCAAGCCAGTTTGACCAACTTCTCTCGTCCCCACGACTACTGTTTCTCTGCATATCACTTTTGACATACTCACCAGGAGCAATTATACCTTGCGGGCTATTGCTACAAAGTTGTACAACGACGGGCGTAACAAGCTTGGCTATCTTACTGGCGATCAGAAACAACCTGATGCAAATAATCATGCATATACGGCATGGGGTTGTGACAACAACATGGTCATGCCGCGACTTCTTAACTCTATCGATCTTGTCATTCAATTGCCTATTTGTTGGTCACGAAAAATATTCTCTTGAAAAACAACGTCGCCTCTTAAATTTCTCACTAAGCCTTTAGATGAAAAGGGGAAATTTATAAAGATGCGCATATGGGGACTATATAAATAGCCTGTGCAAGGCTTATTCCGCGGGTGCGCTTCGTATCAAACGATTTGAATTCGAGTGCTAAACCTTTCCCCACTGACCGCAGCCAGTGTTGAATTACATCGACGTAACGTCGGAACACCCTTGTCTAACTATCAAAGAAGTCCTAAGGTCCGCTATAAGGGTCCTGATACTGAGGGCAGGCTTTCTTGCATGGCTCAAAGCTAATTCTCATTCACCACCAAAATATTAATAGAATTAGGGTTTCATCAGAGGACGCTAGGTTAGGCAAAAACTGTATAATTTGGGGATATGACTGTAATTTTGCAGAAGTCGTAGACGTTTTTTCTGAAGTGTCGATAGCTTTTTTGGACTCCAGGTATATTTCGATAATTTTGAGTTTCCAGGGGTATTTTGGTAATTTTACCAAGCTAGGGGCTCTTCTATGATTTCTAGGTTGGAGAGAGACTACGGTGCAATCTCTGGCTTCCAAGGGCATTGAGGCAATTTTCGGAAGATTCTGGGGGTTATTTAGTATATTCTGGACTGCAAGGGTATTTCGATAATTTTACCGGATCCAGGATAGGATTAAGACTTGAGACCACGCTTAGGTGTAGGGGTGGTTTGACGAGGCCCTTGAGTGGAAGAACGACATTGGGTTTCATGGGAGACACACACGCATTCAATTCTGAGAGAGAAGGGCATATGCACAATTTTTTGAAAGTCAAGGTCCATTTACAATTCTCTTTGACCAGCATATAAGAGAACGTCTAAGTGTACACATATGTGAGTACAATGTTGTTGGCGAATTGTCGACTGTACAAAAGAAAGAGGTCTCTGCACTAACGTAAAAGACAAGGGCATAGCTCCAATTACAAAAAGTTGTAGGGTAAAACTGCAAACAACATGACTTGAGCTTTCTTGCAGTCTCGGGAGGGGTATTTCTATAATTCCTGATTATATGGTGGAATTACAAAATTTGGTCGTCCAGGGCGTTGTTCGCCGGTGGAGAGGAAGGGTTTTTATACCCCCTTCACTTGTAGCTGGCGATCGAGTGGCGGGAAACCCCCCCATTAAATGGGATTTGACCTCCCGTAGGGTGATAGCCAGCGTGGCTTCTTCCTAGGGTGGCAGCTCAGCTATACCCGCTGCGCGTCACGGATCCCCGTAGGGTGGCGTGGGATCTTCCGTGTCAGATGGGGATGTGGGCTGTGTCACTGGAGAGCAAGCCTGTGCCGCTGAAGAAACCCTAGCAGTTGTACCGTCGAAGGGCTTAAGGTGTGTCGTTGAAGGCACTTAAGAGTGTGCCATTCAAGGGATTTGGGGGTGTGCCGCTGGGGCTTCTGGTGGCGTGCCGCGGAAGGGCACTTCATGGTGTGCCGTTGAAGGCCATTACGCATGCCGCTGAAGGGCACAAGAAGTATGCCGTTGAGGGGCAACTGGAGGGTGTGTCACTAAAGGGCACTTCATGTGTGCCGTTGAAGGGCTTCAGGGTGTGCCGCTGAAGGGCTTGTTTGAAGTGGATTTCATGGCTTATTCCAGACTCGATTGACGACCCGTTTGATTTTCTTTGAGGGCCCACGAGCAGTGAGCTTCCCCAGGGGGTTGGCTTCTCTTCGCCGCCGTGATCCTGAAGACGGTTTCACGGCTGCATGATGTTTGTTCGGAGGGTCCGGACGGGACGTGTCCTCCAGGGTCTCTTCGGTTGAAATGGTTGTTGCTGCTGGACTGGCGGAGACACAGGGGCATGCGATTTTGCGCGTCCACAAATGCCCCCCACCCACGGGTAGCGCGGGTGAAGGATGAGTCGAGCGGTGCCCGTGGGTGCATCGGTTCTCGATGAGGCTACGGATTTCAGCGTCCGGGGGGGACGACGGATCTAACTCGGACGTGGGCCGGATACCCAGACGGACGCATACGGGCATGCGTACGTGCCCACTCACTCATACAGACCGATGTATGTTCCCATCGCACACGTACATGTGTGTGCATCCATTTATTATCATTATTATTATATACGTATACACATATAGATATGTAGACATGATTATTATACATATGTACATATACGCCTATTTTATCATTATAGTGTATATATATATATGTCACTGCTGCCATTTCAAGGTCATGAGTGGAGTAGTTCTTCTCATGGTCCTTCAACTGTCTCGAGGCATAGGTAATCACTTGGCCATTTTGCATTAGTACATAGCCAAGGCTTATCCTAGAGGCATCTGTATAGACAGTGAAGTCATCATGCCCTTGAGGGAGTGCCAACACTGGGGCCGAAGTCAACTTTTCCTTGAGTATCTGAAAACTATCTTCATACTCTTTTGACTAGATAAATTTTGCTCCTTTCTTGGTCAACTTGGTCATTGGGGCTACAATGGTGGAGAAGCCTTCAATGAACTAGCGGTAGTATCCAGCCAGACCAAGGAAGCTTATAATCTCCATGACTGTCTTCAATGCTTCCCACTTTGTCACTACTTCAACCTTACTAGGGTCCACAGATATGCCGTTCCCAGATATTACATGTCCGAGAAACATCACCCGGTCTAGCCAAAATTCGCACTTGCTGAATTTGGCATAGAACTTTGTTGTCCCTGAGAGTCTGTAGAACCACTCTTAGATGCTGTTGATGCTCCTCCTGATTGGCAGAATATATCAAGAAATTCTCAGACCACATCCAAGTCTTCCAAGATCTTGATGGTGCCTTCTTCAAGTACCACACTAGCCAAGAAATAATCACATCCCTCGCTAATCAGCTTGGAAGCCCTGATGGTTGAGACCATCATTCTCCTAGACTTGCCTTTCGGGCATTGGAAGAAGAATGTCTCCTCCGCTGGCTCTAGAAAGATCACTCTCTTCTGACGGCAGTCCAAGATAGCCTAGTGCTTAACTAACCAATCCATTCCTAGAATGAGATCAAAGTCGATCATATCTAAGATGTATGCATCCCTTAGCAATATCCTCCCTTTGATGTTGATTTCTAAAGTAGAGATCACAAGCTTGGTGTGGACTTATTTCTCGGTTGGTGTACTAACTACCATTTCCCCAGAGAATGTAGCTTATGGTCTGTTCTTCAGTTGCTTAGCAAAACTACTGGATATGAATGTATGTTTTAAATGGGTCTAAATATACTCTACCCCTTTTCACTCAAGCCTATCTCTTCTTCTACAACTTGGACAATTGGGAAGTTGTAAACATGGATTGTCTCTCGTAATTTGCTGTTCATCATTCTTGATTCAGTGTGTGGGATAGGGCCATGATATTGTATGACTGCATTTGGCTGGCTAACTGATCTTCACTAGGAATTGGTGTTACCATCCATCTCCTTTTCTCATAGGACATTTCTTATAGTTTGATGCTCTGACATGTAATGGCTCGAGTAATTTCTTCTGCAATCTGCATCTTACTTTCTGTATGACTTTGACTACATAGATGATCCTCATAACAGTTTTGACAAACCTCATAAATTCCTGCTAACGATCTTGCCTACAGGTCTTCACCCAGCTGCAGATTACTCCGTTTACCATTATGTTGAGCCGGCAAATCAGGCCTCTGTCCTACTCTGGGATAGAACACCGAAGGAACTCTTAACAAGGGAACCCTACCTTGCATTCGCATTTTTCTTTCTATGCTTAAGGGCATTTCTGTACTTCTTTCCTGAGCTCTTGTGCAGGCTGGAAGTTGTATGGTTCTCCTATGTTTGGCATGTGAACTGGCGTTTCTTTGCGGAGTGGAACCAGCTTTTGGAGCGGGCTCTGCACATAATTGATGTGAAGAGGCTGTGGAACCGGCTTAGGCTTAGCAACAAGGCAAATTTTCAGAAAGGGGCAAACAATGCCCGGGCATGGGCTTCCTCACTTGCTTCAGTATCCTTGGGTGAATCATCTTCATCTCGATCTGCCCAATTGGATTCATGATCCCGTGCTTCTTGTTCTGCCATGAAGACCCATGGTTCTATTGATTGATACATGCAAGGGCATCATCCGGGTGACTGGAAAATGAGTTTCCTACTCCTGGAGTTTTAAGTTAGTGTGGCATCTGCTGTAAGTGTCATAGATAGAACTAGGGCTGTTGCCTGGGGTTGGGCACATTGGCTAAACACTGTTCACGTATATCACTATAATGTGAGAGTTCTCCTGTACATTGAGGCCTCTCTCCATTTTTCTCCCCCAAGAGGTGTATGCATGATGAAGAATCTTCATTGAAGAGACATGTTTTGGTTGCACCATCATTTTCTTATTTGGTCCCACAGAGAGCGGGCCCTTTTTCTTTTTTCTTTTTCTCACCGTTGTTCAATCCAGTGATAAAACTGGATTCTTTGAGGAGGAAGATAGGAGGTCTCCTCAATAGAGATGAGAGAGGTAGATTGGGGAGTTGAAAAATTGACATTTTTTTTTCATTTTTAAGGATCGTGAAACAATGAAGGGGAGGGGTAGAAGATGATGGTGTAGAGATGGAAAGATTGGAGACTTCTGGGATCAAAGACTGATTGATTGATTGTCTACATGGGGGCATGATAGAAAGTTGAGAAAATTACTCAATGAGCAAAGGAGGCATCGATGGAGTTTGGAGGAATTTCGTGGATAGAGAAATCAAGACCGCGGGTGGTCTGGGAATTTTATTGAGCAACTTGGAATATATGAAAGAAACCATAGAGGGGTGAATGGAGTTAAGGGAAAAGAGGCTGGCCTACAACCTGTCAGTAGTGAAACCTTCCTAGAATGGCACGTCTGACTCCCCTGTATCAGTGTAATTGCTCAGCATCTGCCTTTTGTCAAGGATAATGGCTGGCTTTTCCATCAACTCATGAATCAGTGGTGGCCATTCTGGATCAGTGGGCATAAATATTTGGCTTAGTGCAATAGTAATGTCATTCATATCAAACCACCGATACCAGTGACACTTCGGATCATCCATTTTCCTTCTTTTAAAAGGCCTTAAGGATTCCAGGGCCTTATAAGTGACTAGAGGTGCTAAATGACGAGTAAATTGGTGTGAATGCACATCTTGGTGATCCAGCCATGAAGTAATCACTGTAGTTTGCTCGTCAGCTTGTTGAGCGGGCCCCTTCACAAAATGAGTGTGTAAGGACCATGTTGGTAGTTGCCTGTCTGTCTTAAGAGTGGAAGTCATAATAGCCCATGGCTCTTCACTATTTTCATCAAATCTTTCCTTGCTCGCCCCTTGTATCCCAGGCCGCCTCGAGGAATTAACTTGTAATTCTTAATGGGATTCACTCTGCCTTGGTGGTTGACACCCAAACCTTTGCCGGACCTGTACCCCATTCTCATCGTTATGTTCCAACCTGGGGTATTCATCATATCCTTCTTCTTCTTCCCTTTTGAAGGTAGGGGTGTCGTTGGTGCTGAAGCCGATGGTGAAAGCTGTGACCTTAACAAGTCATGCTGTGGATCGGCCAGATCTAAAACTGATCACGTCGTGTGGGGAAGACCTTTCGCACTCATACCGACTTATGATGACTCGATCTAGCAAAAGCATGAAAGCTCAGAACACGTGGGGTCACCCGGACCCCCAAGACCACGGGCATGCAAATCGAGATCACACGGCACTTTTGGACATCCCGAAAACATGAACATAAAACCCATGGGTGTCCGTGACTCTCGCGAGGTCGAAGGTCAACCACTGGGTCACAACCAGGTCGACCAGAAGCCAACACAATGTGAAACTGAGACGACGAGCATGAAAACCAAGTGGCGGTCCTCTCTAGGCCGTCACTGAGCCTGGCGATATCCTCCAGACTGGAAGGCCTGGCCTAGCGGTCCAGCCAGGACCACAAGGCCTGACCTAGCAGTCTAGCCAGGACTGAAAAGCCCCGAAGACACTTCGAACTGCAGGCGGTTGCCAAGCAGGCCGCCAAGCAGGGTGGCAGTCCTTGGCCTGACCGCTAGCAGTCGGCTGGCGGTCAGTCGCGAGGTCGCTACCCTACCCGACCCTGATCAACTACGAAAATAGAAAATGGTCATGCCCTGACCGCAAGGCACACCTTGGTGGTCTCCTAGAGATCGCAAAGCTCGGTAGCAATCCATCGCATGACCGCAAGGCACGAACTGACATTGGGGGACCCTAGCGGTCGCCAGAGGACTGCTCACCCCCTAGCGGTCCCTTGAAGGACAACTAAGTCCCCTCGAGCCCGAAAATGGCGAATCACGTAGAAAATCCCATTCTAGGCCCCGTTCACACACATGTGAAGGGAAAAACAAGGGGAAATCATTCCCCAACCTCTCTAGCACCGAGAGGACCCATTTGAACCCCAAAAACTCGATCAATATGCAAGATCCGACTCACACCCCAAACATGCATTTTTCCCCAAAACGTGAAAATAACCCCGCTCGGCTCACCACGGCCTACAAAACTCGCGGGAAAGGAAGTACAGGGGTTAAGGATCCGTCACCCTACTATTGACACCCATTTTTAGCCTGCATGTTAAGTTATTTCCCTTGTTCACTTCCGTGATGCCTCGAATTACCCATTGTTCTTGAAGCATTCCCCTGATCTGATTCTGAGTACATTTCTTGATCATTCCTATCCATGGATTTAGGAACACAATGAAATGAGTTTACGTGTGAGTTTTAAGACTCTGCCTAATGGATTGATCCTCCAGGGCCCAGATCAAAGTGGATTGGCCTGATTTGCGTGCCCCGGTTGTAGGGAAACAGACTGTTTTTCTGTCAATGGTCCAAATTCTTAATGAGCTAGAGTTTTTGCTAAAACCCCTCAACGAGGTATCTCTTCCCTATCATGGACCTGGTGCTTCCCTCTCTCCTTCATTCTCTTCATGGCATATGGGGATCCTAAATGGCACTAGAAGTGGCACCATCATCAGCAGTCACTGAAAGGGCATGGTACTGGTGAGATCGGCTTTCTCTTTCTGCATTATTGACATGGTACCAGTGAGATCTCCCTCTCTCTATGGCTTCCCTTTCTGCGTCATTGGCATGGCATGGTCATTCTGCTGTGCCTAGTCCACCCTGCTGTGCTGGCACTTCCACACCATCCCTAACTAACATCGATTAGAGCTTGCTGCCTGTACCCCCCTCTCTTTCACTCTTTCTTGTTCTCCCCGTTTGTTGTGACCTTTCTCTTCCGCATTTCTCTTGTTTATCCATGCTGATCCGAGCTGAGTGGATCAGCTGGGATGGGCTGGAATACACTAGGATCACTCAACCCTATTTGTACCACTGGTCCAGGGCCAGCTGACCTGACCCTGATTTTGTCTTGAGAATGCCGGTTGAACCACATGGTTTCTTGTTATGAAGCATCATGAGCAATATCCCCCAGTTTGCTCCTCTGTCTATGTTGCATAACGAGTCCAAAACTTAAACCAGAAAATCCTTCTAGCACATGTCTGTTATCTGTGAATTCAGCATAATGCATTCCCAGTGGTGTGCCCAGGACCATGGCCCTTGCATGTAGGACAGGCAGTTCTATGTTTAGGAGGTTTCCCTTGCATAAGACTATAGTAAACAAATAAAAACATTGCGAAAAGGAACAGCAGAATAAAATCACAAGTAAGGGTGGAAGTTGCTCTGTATGTATCCACTAGGGATTTCTCCTCAAATCAGACCATTGTGGCCGTGCTTTGCACATGCAGCAGCAACATCATTGGCATATTGTTATAACAACTTATTCCTGCTCTATGTCTAGTGAGCCTCCACTAGTCGTAGCCTGAGGACACTTCGTGTCGGCTCACCTGAGAGTGGTGGCAGGGCAGTCCCGGTAGAGATGATTTTTAGGTTGGTTTTCGAGGGCCCCCTTGTCTTGCAATTAGAGTCTGACTGGGGGGAGGGGGGAACCAACTGGAGGCTTGGCTCAAGGCATTGAGTTTGTGTGTGCACACGTGGTCAGGGACGTTGAACCCGCGCTGACAAGCGTGACCCTATCTAGTCCTTGTTTCTTGGTTATTGTTACGATGTCTTAGTTACTGCTTTCGAAGCGAGTGGGAGATGCCCAAGGCATAGTATAAGATGTTAGTGGATGCGTCTGGCCTTGCTTCTAGTGAGAGGGTGCTTCTATCACATGACATATAACTCTCGTAGCTCTTGTGATTTTCGTGGATTTTTGTGACACATGATGACGTGTTTCCTCTGGTGATTTAGGTGTGTCCTTCTGACACTATGGTCTAGGGTGCCTGTAGAGAGTTACCGTGGTTCTACCTGTAGACTATGTGGGGTACACGGTAGTGGAGTCATACCCGTAGGCCATGTAGGTCATAGTGGGGCCGTCCTCATTTCCTTAGGCCTTCACGATAAGGATTTTGTGGTTTTCCTTTATTAGCTTAGCCTTAATTTATTGTTGGTTCGACAATTCCCAACTGTGGGATCGAGACATTCTTCTGTTGCTGTTAGGAGTAGTTAGAGGGCCAAGGTTTTGTTCAGTTTCTGTGTTTCCGTTCTATGCGACTATTCTTCTCTTTACGCTTTGCTGTTGCTACTCCTGTTATTGTTGTTATTTTGTTTTAGCACTGTTGTTTACCGCTCTTGTTTCATGGTGGGGATCCGCGGGACCCCTACTAAGCCAATGAGATAGGGCTCACCCCTGTCCTTCAGGTTCGATGGTTGCTCCTCGTGGTTTGGAGGTGCGGTACGTGATTCTTAGAGCTAGCTTTGCGAGTGTCGGGCTGTAACGACCCAGAGCCCATGGTACCGATAACCCGGTACAAGTACCGAATTATCGCTACCATGAACTGGGGATGCCACCCAAGAGGCTGATGAGGCCCCCGAAGGGTTAGTGGGGTTTGTTGAGGGAGACGCCTTTACAGAAAGCGCGCTTCATTTGAAGGACGCCCCTGAGAGCGACGCGATTTCAAAAAAAAGATTAAAAATACACAAA
Organism: Amorphophallus titanum; assembly: GCA_024336825.1. Taxonomy (NCBI): domain Eukaryota; kingdom Viridiplantae; phylum Streptophyta; class Magnoliopsida; order Alismatales; family Araceae; genus Amorphophallus; species Amorphophallus titanum. The sequence continues at coordinate 7,664 of JANBPO010007262.1, read as the reverse complement.
AACTTCATATTATGCAAATATTGAAGTCCAATTTGGTCGTCACAAAGTAATATGAGATTTTACCAACTTAGCGTCAAATTTGGCGTGTCTACACTCGTCTCCACCTCCGACGCACGCCCGTGGGGGGCATTTGTTGTACCCAGACAATTTCCCAGTAAAAATGCTAAAAAATGAGGGTTCAAGAATTTTCCCAAACACCTCGTGGGCGCATATATTCTGGCCTTTCTACAGTAAATTGCGGGCTGACCCACGGCTCCAGCATACCAGTCGGGTTCTACCACGACCCCCCCAGCAAGTCGGGGTCACCCCCAACCCTCAGACATGTGGCGATGAGCCACTTATCGTTAGCTCTCGGGCCAACTCAAGGCTACCTTGCCAACTAGTCGTGCGACGTGACACACACCTCGAGGCCGGGCCCACGTGCCCAAAGTGACTCTTCTCAGCTCCCAAAAGCTCATATCCTTAGCCCCAGTCCCATTTCAAGGCCCCTCATCTAGTTATCCAGGCCGTTTAACAACTCGGGATGTGTCGGGCATTTACCCGAACACCTTGCGAGCGACAACTATGATACGACAACAACAGGCCCCTACGGGCCAATCCCCGCACCCTCGAGCACTCTGTCCTTCAAAGGACAATGTTAAATAACCCCAGAAGGTCAGCAGGGCCAACCCCACGGCCACGACTCACCCCCGGGGGTAGTCCGCCTCAGGGTGCAGCCGCGCCCCTAGGGAGGGTGAACTCCCTAGAGGCCGCTCCCACCTCCCAGCCCAGAGGCCCCACGGCCTTCCCCAGTCCCAGTTCCATGCAAGGTTCCAGTCTCGTGTAAGGTTAGTGCAAGGATTCGTTCACCATACCCGTATGTGAAAGGAGCCACGAAGAACGCTCACGAGGAAGCACGCGGGTCAACCCTCAGTCCACACGCACAAGCATCTCAGCCACGCGCACAAGCGTCCACGTATCCTCCCAGTATCTTTGTCCTTTTCTTCTTGGTTAAATTAGGAAGAAAACAACAAAAAACCAGATTTTTTTTAAAGTATTCTCTAAACTGTGGCATATTTCTATATCCCGATAGAGTTACTTTCTCTTTCCTTGTGATGGAATCACTAGTCGTAGCCCAGTGACCTCTAGTGTCAGCCCACTCGGGAGAGGTGGAGGGGTAGCCTCGTTGTACGATTTTTACGCTAGTTCTGTGGGCCCCTGTCCAACCGTAGCGTCCTACGGAGGGGAATACTAGCTAGTGGCCTGGCCCTAGGTAGGAGTCTATGTGTGCACACGTGGTCAAAGGCTTGGACTGACACTGACGAGTGTTACTCTGACTAGTACCTGGTTCTGGTACTGTTACTCCTCTCGCTTGTCGTGTTCCGAGACTTGCGAGTTGCTTGAGACGCAGTATAAGCCATCAGTGGATGCATCTTGTGTCTACTTTCCGGTGGTCTCCTTCTCTCTCCTATCACTTGGTTTGCTGAGATTTATTCTATTGGTAGATTTAGCTCCTCTCGCTTATATTTAAATTAAATTGGCATATAGTTAGCTATTAGAAGCTATTTAGATGGGTTTTACAGCATTACTATCATTGTGTTTAAATTATGCCAATGCATACTTATTTCCTTAAATGCAAACTCTAATTACCTTTGCATGATTGTATGTTTAGTGCAAGGTAGGGATCAGCGTGACCCCTACTGAGTCTGGCTGTGACTCACCCTTCTTCTTTCAGGTGAGCCCCGATAGTCGTCTCCCGGAGCTTCTCGAGTTTTTGGCGACCGTCCCTAGCTGCCAGCAATAGTCACGTAGTCAGTCTGTTGTTGTCCTCTTCTTGTACTTTTGGCCGGGGTTTGCCCCGTGTAGTTGTACATTTGGAATTTTGTTACTTATTGTACTTGTTCATTTGTGAATCTGGACTATTAAATATGCTTATCACTCTGATATGTTTAAATTGCTTCCGCATTAAAGTTCTAATTCCTGCTTTAATTAATACTGCACGTGTGCAATTACAATTCGTTATTCATCTCCTCGACAAACACCTCCAACCCTTACGGGGCCTCATCAGCCTCTTGGGTTGCTTCCTCGAGTTCTTGGTATCGATAAATAAATGATATCGGTTTATCGGTATCTGGATCTCCCGGGTGGTTACAATATTAGGGAGAGGATGGACGGAACGTAGCATAATCTTCCACTGAGATAAGCATTTTAAATTTGGCATTTTTTTTTGTCGATCTCGATGGTCAACATGCAACAGGAGGACGAATCTGTCGGAGGAGGAGGAAGGGCCCGAGGGCATACCGTGGGGAAAATCACATCAAACAATGGGTCAGAGGACCGGAACCACATTCCAGATAAGTCAGTAGGTGCGTCGGGCGACCACCTAGATACTAGATCAATCGACGGGCTTTGCCTGCATGGACAACTGACTATAAGAAATTTAATCGGCCTCTCAGACTGAAAAGGGGATCAAAACTTGGACGGATCAAAGAGAAGCGGAGGGAGGCGAGGAACAAAAGTCAGCCTTTGGAGAATAGAAATAAGGCAGGAAAGAGACCGAGTGGTAGTCAAGCTCTCCATCTCCGGCAGTCGTTAGGCTAGCTCCTTATAGACTTTCTTCACAACCCACACCTCGGGTTTCTTCAGGCTTTCATTCTTAACAAACATCTTGACAAAAGCTGCAAAGTAATCATCAAAATCTCCAACAAGCCCTTTCGACAGCAAGGGCGGTGTAACACAAGCAATATCTTCCTTCTGGGGCTGGTAGGGCGGTGGTGTCTTCAAGGTGCTGGGCTGTAAAGGCCCCCTGACACAGTGCTGGCGATAGTTCCATGTCAGCGGCCCAGAGTCTCCTAACATTGATAGTGATGATTCTCGGTAGCCGAGGCCTCTTCGGCTCACTTTCCTGCCCTTGGGGATGGGCTTAGTCTGTCCCTGCAATTGTGCACCGAGATCCAGGCCCGGCTGATAGCTCAATTTTAAAATCATCTGCCAACCCTTCGAATCTCGAATCATAGACTTGATCTTTACATCAACAGGTGCAGTGGCGGGCTTGCGTGACGCATATGCCCATGGATAATTCAAGTCCATAACAAATAGAACTGGCCTGTTACTTGGCCACAAAGTAGGAAGAATCTTGTCAGCTGTTGCATCAACAGTCTGGACTGTGGAGATACTTTTCGCCTTGACTACCTGTGGACGCACTTACGGGGACTCTTCGTTCTTTTCGTTTGTTTGTTCGTCTTTTCGTTCGTTTGTTCGGTTTATTGAAAACTTTTAAAATTTTTCTTGGTGGGTAAATGTTAGAATATTTATTTCAAATTTTAAAAGGTTTGAGTCTCTCTTTGTGTTGATTTGTCCCACATTGAAAAATAGAAATAGTTTCCATTTACTTTTAATTAGGACTCTTGTCTTTATTGTGTAATCCTTTGAGGAGACTATGGAGGTTGGCCTATTTGGGTTAGTGGGCTCTTTGGCTCCCATCCTCTTACTCCACACGCATGAATTGCCTTGCTGTGACGTGCATGCATGTGATTCTCGATAATTATTTTATTTTTATTTTTCTTTATTTTTGACTATTTGACCTAACGTCTCTTAGATTCTTTTCGCATCACTTCAAATTCTCCTCTTTGGGTGGATGTGTGTGACTCAGTCAAAAGTCACTTCTTAAGAGGGTATTTGAATAGAATCATTTTCCTATGAGAGGTACGGCTGAGGGTTCTCTCTCACCCGATAGCGATCTCTCTCGAACTCCTCTCCTATCGTCTTCTTCTTCATGCAAGAGTCGCCTATCAAAGTGGTGTTCATCCCGGGCAATGCGAGTTGGAGTGCACCTTCATGTCACCATCGGTTTATTGTATCTCCTGGTTTTGATTATAATAAACTATGAATCACTATTAGATATTTGTGGTGCGTCTAACAATTTTGTTAAAAATCTATTTTGGACAAGTACAGGAGAAATACATTCAATGTGTTGATATGTCAGCAAGAAGTGTCAACACGTCAAGAAGAAACTTGCAATTTAGCCGCTTCTGTTTGAGTTCTAGTATGCACAGTGTGTCGACACTCTTTACAGAGTGTGTCGACACTTCAGTCCAACCCGGCGGAAAGTCTCTTTGTCTGGCGCCCATTCATTGACACATGCGGGTGATGCCTCGACGCGGCGGTACGAGCCGCAAGCACCTACTGCACCCGCGTTCACCTGCGACCTTGTAACTATCGACCTGTTGATGATGCTATTAACATTTCTTCAAGATGTCAATTGGGAGTGTCGACACTCCAGCAAGATGCATCGACAATATCAAGGTTGCCTGAAATGGATCTAAGTCTGATAGTGTCCACTTTTAAAGATTTGCAACCCCTCCTTTAGGATCCGTTCGAACTCAAACATCCTTCTAGAAGGTCACCTTTTTAGTGGAGATCATTGGCTGTCAGAGGAATCTTCCAGTGGTGGGTCCCTTTGCATATTTGGTCCCCTATCCACTCCCGTTTCTGGCACGCACGCAAGAAGAAACAAAAATGTTGTTGAAGCAACAAGAGAAGAGAGAAAGGGACATTCAGGCCGTGCTGTGCAAACAAGAGGATAACCTGTAGAAGAAGCATGCAACTGAAGAATATTCGACTTCTTTGGAGAAGACTAGAACCATAAGATCGGTGAGAAGTGGAGTAGTGTGGAAGAGCACGGGAGTCTCGTCATCCCTCTACTACCGCCATGAAGGCAATGATGTACACCTTCCTTCACATCCTGGAGCCAGGACTGCAAGGAAGGCAGCTTCCTCAGACATCTGTGCAGTAGTTGGAAATCCCATCTAACATTCCTCTTGTGTTAACAGTGAAGAGGCTAAGAAGGAGAAGGAGCTTCCAACCATCTTCCAGCTTTATCCAGACAGGTTTTCTTTTCTCCCATTGTTTTTCATAGTCATACCCTATCTGCTAATTTTCTTTCTAGTTTATTTTTCTCAGTTACTCATATCCATACATTGACCCCTACCTGCATGTCAGAAGACCAACTGGGGGATCTCAGGTCTGTGGTTGTTGGGTTGTGTACCCGCAAGCTATTGGACAGTGGATTTGAGAGAGTTTTTCTCTCAGTTGGAAGCTGTGAATCAGCTGTAGTGTTGTAGCACTAGTGAAGCCCCACTCTGTTGAGTGAGGGGTGGATGTAGGTCTCTAAACAGAGACCGAACCACCTTTAAATATTGTGTCTCTATGGTTTGTTCATCTTCTCACCTTGTTGCTAGATTCTTGCATAGGAACATTGTCAATACATCTTCCGTGCATTTAGCTCAATAGTTAGTTGATACTTTTGCTTTATTGCTGCTTAGTCTTTATCCTTTTATAGATTTTTGAAAGAAGGGGATGATCTATTCACCCCTTCCCTCTAGATCTGCCTATCACTACATATCACATGGTATCAGAGCTAGGCTCTCTGTATGTGGTCAAACGACCTTGAGAGAAGTGGTGATATGGCGGCTAAGGGCCATATGCCCGAAGGGCATACTATAAATGGACCTCCCTTTTTCACTGGGATGAACTATCTTTACTGGAAAAACTATATGTAGGTTTTCATTAGAGCCCACGATCATGAGATCTGGAGAGTCGTGAGCAAAGGTCCATTTGAGCTTCCTAAAGATGAAGACACATGGATCAAGGAGTAGATAAGAAAATCCAATTTGAACTGGGGAGACAAGCACATTATGCAGTGCTCTCTTCACCTGGTTGAATTCTCAAGAGTGTCAACATGTGCCACTGCAAAGGAGATGTGGGACCGTCTTGAGATAATCTACAAAGGGACATCACAAGTTCGAGAGACTAAAGCAAATCTGTTAGTTTCTAAATATGAAAAATTCAGAATGAAACCAGATGAGTCAATTTTGGACATGTATGCTAGGCTAACCATGCTTATGAATAGCTTGATAGAGATAAGTAAGAGCTATTCCGAGTAGGAGATTATGAGAAAAATTCTTAGATCTTTAACACTTGCTTGGCATACCAAGGCTACCATGGTTAAAGAATCTAAGGACTTCGCAACCACCAAAGTGGAGGAGCTCATAGGCTCCATAATGACCTATGAGATGAACCTCAAGAACAAAGAGGCTGAGGTAAGTAAGAAGAATCCTTTGGCTCTCAAGGCATGGCCAAGTACCAAGGACACCTCTTATGAAGATGAACCTTCAAGCAGTAACTCAGACGAGCATGAGGTTGCCATGTTAACACGAAAATTCAGAAGGTTCTTGAGAAAGAAAGGTAAAAGCTTCACAAAGAGGAAGCCTCAGGTAAAGAAAGGCTTCAGGCAAAAATCTGAAATGCTAAGAGATCTAAAAAACATGTTTGCTATTCTTATAGGAAACATGAACACATTAAGTCCGAGTGTCCAGAAGCAGCTAAGAAGACAATGCCCAAGTGGAAGGGTGAGAAGAAGAAACAGGCCATGATTTGTACGTGGAGCGATGTAGAGGAGGAGGAAGAAGAGAATAGCTCCACTGAAGAAGACGAATAAGATCTTTGCTTGATGGCCAATGAAGACAAGGAAAGTGAGGTAAGCTCTCCGTTTGAACATTTTTCTACTAATGACGTGGAGACGATGGCAGCAATTGCGGCAGCTTCTCTCCCTCCTTCTTAGGGGGCAAGGCATCCTTATATAGAAATAGGGGCACCATATGGATATGATAGCAGAAACCTACTGAAGCCCCATTGGTCCACGTGGCAGAGACGAGAATGTTTCTCTATTATAGTCCCTTGAATCACGTGCCCAATCATAAGTTTCCTAGGATCATATGCCAGCCTCCAACTTGTGGGAACACGTGCCTACTTCAGTTCGAGCTCACATGCTATTTTAGTCCCGAATGCATGAAAGAAGGTGTCGACTCTTACGATCTTAGCAAGAAGGTGCACCAACCTTGGTTTACTTGATAGCAAAAGTGGCATTGACCTTGGAAGATTGGCATCAATCGTGCACCGACCTCAGTTCTCAACTAAGCAAACATGCATCGACCTCTGTTCATCGGTGCCAAAATATGCATCGATGTTGTCTCTTCTTTGCCAAAAGGTGCATCGACCTTAGTCGCTTGAAATCCGAATTAGCATTGACCTCTACAGTAAATGGCATCGACCTTGAACCTGTGACAATTGAAGTAGCATGACCTCTACAGTAAATGGCATTGACCTTGAACCTGTGACAACAGAAGTACCATCGACCTCTACAGTAACTAGCATCGACCTTGAGTAGTAAACTACATCAACCTTAATCAGTAAACAACATCGACCTTAAACAGTAAGCAACATCGACCTGTGTTTACTATCGTAGTCCGTGAGGTTGAGCGAGGCTCCGAGGGTACACTCCCACCCGATGCTGTCCCGATCCTACAGGAGTTCGTTGATGTATTCCCGGAGGAGCATCCAGAGGGACTCCCACTGTCACGCCCTGAGCGCGGAAGGGACCCAGAGACGCGACGAGTTTATATCAATCATGTCAAACAGAGCACAAGTGTATTCGACACAAAGACGGAGCGCACACAAGTAGAGATAACCAAGTCCTTTATTCATCCCAAACTTTAAAGTATTTCTATTACAAACTTCTTTAGAGGAATTAAGCATACTCCTGACTCAATAAAAAGAAAATTACAATGATTGACTTAAGAAAATAAGAAAAATTCATGACTACATAACAACACTGATAGTTGGAA
>JANBPO010007260.1:0-13332 GCA_024336825.1 Amorphophallus titanum | reverse complement strand
GATATCAGGACTATACTCATGCAGAAATTTAACTATCAGGGATTCAAGTTATTAAATTTTAAACATGCGTGGATTTATTAAATACTGTGGTAAATAGTGACTTGAACAGGGTCGTCTATTAAATGATGTCATTCACAAAAGGCGTGAAATAACAAGATTGCTGGTGTAAATAACGACTTGGCCAGATGCATTTCTTAATTAGCGCCTTGGAAACAGTCGCGTATAAAATAAATAACGCCTGGTGTCAAGTCGCTATTTCCTTAGAAAATAGAAAATGAAGTAACACATCCTAAAAGCAAGAAATATCTACATGTATGCATGCTCTGTTACTTGAAATTAGATCTAATATTTGAGATTTAGGATCCTACCTTTTTGATATGTCGAACTGGGTGATCACTAGGGTGATTGGAAGAAGAAAATGACACTCTATTATGAACAGAGTAGCAGCTGCAAGGAGAAGGCATGGTGCAGCAACAGTAGTAGTAGGAAAGAAGGCCCCCTCTTGCTGCAGCAACCCGTAACAGCGGTATCAGGAGGAAGAGGAATAAGCAAGAGGAAGACCACACTAAGAGGACAACTCTCCTCTTGTCGTAACAGCGCGTAGGAGGAAGGAGAAGAAGACAATGACAGGTCGCTAGCTTCCTGATGTTCCTACAAGAATTAAAAGAATAAGAAACGAAAAAGGAGAGTTTTTAGCTTAGAAGAATAATCTTCTTACCATGGCTGGCAGAGGTTGTCGATCAGAACGGTTTAAGGGTTGGGGCAAGGGTATTTATAGGTTAAAGAATCCTATAACTGGTTGGAATTCGATTGGGGTTGGGTCTTTCCATCTTAATCCTTTCCCACATTGATTCTTACCCATTATTAGTTCCGTATCTTAATCTAAGTTCCATGTTCGATCAAAACACGACAATCGATTTCTGTTTTGCGATTCTCAGAGAAATAGCGCCTGGTCTGGGGGCACTGTTTAATTAGCAACTTAGTCAGGGGCGTTAATTTCTAAATTGGTGCCTTCGTATAAGTCTTCATTTTGATAATTACTTCTTTTATTTCGAACAGGATTCTTACCGTTTGTTTTAAATGAATTGATACCTGTCGAAAGTGGCGTTATAATTAAATTATGCAAACATGACAGAATGAATGCAAATAAAATATGAAAATGAAGATAATACAAAGGGGAACAAGATGAGAGCAAAAACAACTAATCAGATCTCAGGAAGCCAATCAAATCATCATTCAAAGATGCACCTATGAGTCTGTCCCTGGACCTGCCTGCAAACTTTATGCAGAAAACTCAAAAATGAAGACATAATTAATTTATGAAAACATGACCCAAATAATGCAAATGATATATGCAATGAAAGACAATACAATGGGCTACACAATGGGCCCAAAAGCAGAGCGATCTGACCCCGGGAGATCACTCAAATCGTCCAAGAAAGACGCCCCCGTGAGCCTGTGTGCAGACCTACCAGAAAGTAAGTAGAGGTCCCCAGATGATCATTTCTATGAAGTTGCGGTCTCTTAGAAGACCGCCATATTGTGGAGGTTTTCTGGAGACCATTTTATGAAAGTAGAGGTCTCCTAGAGACTGCCTTATGACCCCAGAATGTGAAAACTTGCCAAAACTACTGAAAAATGGAGACAAGACTACCTAAACATGGACACATACACACCAAACTTGCAAGAGGGCATGATGAACATGATGGGCACTAGCTGTCTCACTGTGAACGCCAAAAAATCAAGGTTGTAGATGTTTTATCTACCCCGCCCCCAAACTAGCAATATATGCATGTAATAAGCATGAAAGTATGAACAAAGGGACGATGGAGATATAAATGAACTGTGTTCGCCACCCAAGGATTGCCAATAGTAAGATATGTTGCAATGAAAGAAATCCTACTACGCACCTTGGGAAAGGAAGAAGAAAACCACGGCCAAGGGTGACCGCTACAACGTGATCGCGCATGGCAACGAGATGAGGGGAGCGACATGGGTATCACCTCCTCTCCTTCCAACAGGCTAGAGGAAGAGGGCCCCACGTTCTCTTGCTCCCCTGCAAAACAAAGACAAACACAAGAGGAGAAAGACCCATTAGAACTATGAATATGTAGCATCCATCCCGTATGTGCAAAATAGCATGAATAAAAGGGGGAGAACGCACCGGGGGAGATTTTTAACCCCTGTGGAAGGGTGAAAATTATAGGTGTGTGTGTTGTGATATATGGTTATGAGACTGGTCTCAAAATTTGCATTCATATACATGTTTTACTAATGTTGGGATATCTGATGATGACGATGATGACGATACATGTTTTACTAATACTTAGTATTTGCATTATGTAATTGAAACCTGTTTTGGGGAGGAAGGGTTGGCTGGACCATTGGTAGGTTTACCAGACTAATCTGATCATGGAGGGGGTTGACTTAAGTTTGAGGAAAGTATGGGACAAGTTTTCAGGGTTCTTTGATTGTGAGCCAAGGATGGATATTGGTGCTTGTCTCGAGTGCCTTTCCTTGTATCCATTGTGACAAGAGTTCCACGTGAATGTTTCAAAGTCCAGTGAGAATAGTTTGTATAGTGGTTGCGCTGAGTTAACATCCATGTGGTGAAATATTTATATATGCTTAATGATGCAGATGATGTTGGTAGATTGCAATCGTATGATGCTTATGCTGTATCTATTTTTTACCCTCCTGTTTTTCACTTCAGGAACTTCCCATCTCAAAATAGTTATACCCCTAACGATTTGTTATTTAAAATCTCGCCACCTCTCTGTCATAATGCATCATATGATCTCTTTTTTATAATATCTATCTCTTGTTGGTCAGGTTATTACAGGGAAATGCTAACAGGCTTTCAAGTTCAACCGTACACGAGGGATCGACTTCACAAGCAAACGATTCATATGGTTCATGGTTCTTGCACTTCTGTGAAAGGTGATACCTGGGAGGGCCTCCTTTTGGGATGAGGTGGCTACCACTTAGATATAGATTTGCAAGGAGAGGATGTAACTGTGGTTCCTCTTTTCTATTTTTCACTGAAACCAAACTTATCGGTTGATTTGGTTTGATGTAAAACGCTGTAGAACATCATGTATTGTGTGATATATAAAATATGATATTTTACAGTGCTTTGTAGTGCTTTTACGGTAACACAACCGACCCTTTAATCTTTTCAATGCTCTTGAAGTTGGAAGTCTTGTGATGCAATATGGATTGAATGTCGGTGAATCAGGTCTTGTCAATTCCATGTTGTAGTTAATTGATGAAATTAACATCACCCCCATTATTGTTTTTTTGTTCAAGCCATATATAGCATAGGGTTATGCCGGTCTGGCGCTGAGCTGATGTCGCTGGATGGAGACGGCGGCCACAGCTGTGGGCCTGTGCAGTTCTGGTGCGTAGGACTAGTTGGCGCGGTCGTGGTGCGTCGGCCGGTACGGGCGCTGCAGACCTCCAAACATGATGGGACCAAGTCGTGGATGTTTCTGATAGGGATATCTACGAACCCTCAGAAGATGGTAGTCATCTGATCACCTGGCTGGACGTGGTCGCAGGAATGGCCGGCGTCAGGTTCCTGGGTGAATAGCTGGACCAGTCACCGATAGATGTGGTGGAACTTCCAGTGCTGACATCGGATCGAGATGAAACCACTAGCGTTGGTTTCGTATCATCGAAAGATGCAACATTTCTGAAGACTGCAGGACCTGAAACAGAGAGGAGGAGGGGTTGTCGAGGACCACTTGGCAGCAATCTATCCTGGGCGAACATGGGGCTCTAAGTCTAGCATGACTGAGGGAGATTAGATGCCCTGGACGGTGGCATTATCGGGCGGGACCACCTCTGGTTAGTCGGTGCTTCGGAGAAGAAGAACTCTCATGAAGAGAGCTTTGACTGATTCGCACAGGGGTGGGCGGTGGAGCTGCTACCAAAAGGTACTCAGGATCAGACCCAAATCTGGCGCAGTTGCACGAGAATGGACGACGCGAATGGTGCTGATGTCGGATCGCAGCGGGACCACTTCGGGAGTGAAGCTGACTCGACGAAGAACGATTCCACAACAGAAAACTTTGGCTGGTTCATGTAGTGGATGTCGGGGTAGCCTCTGCAACCTCATTCTCTGCAGCAGGTTGAATGCAGAGAGCAGCAGGCTGGACTTCTCGAACCACGGGAGGGCGTAGCGGTGACGAGGCGACTCCGGGCTAGCTGTGGACGCACGGAGCAGGGGAGGGCGAGCCTAGGTTGCAGAGGGAGAGAGGGAAGGGGTGTGGGATGCTGGTGGGCTGGCCAGGTTTAGGGTTGATGGGGGGGCGCTGGTTGTGGAAGAAGGAGAAGGGAAGGGGCGGCCTTAGTGGAGGAGGGATTTTTTTTTGTTTAGGTAGTTTTTCTTTCTTTTGATATTTGGTGGAGGGATTGTAGGGGATTTGATTTCTAGGAGGGAGGGTCATCGACTCCGCCATAACGACGATATACGGGAATTTGTGATGGTGGCGAGGGCCGAAGATTTGGAAATACAAATGTAACACTTAAGGAGGATTTGGGATCAATTCGACGTTGGAGTTCATCAAGCTGGCGTTAGGCTTGAGCAATCATATCCTAGGTAGGGAGAGATCGAGAGGAAAGTAGGCCAGCCTGAGCAAGAGATTGTGAACTCAGACCAGGAACATGATAATGGGCCGGATGAGAGGATCCGAGCTAAGAAGAAGAAGGGCCCTTTCCGAGAGTGGAAGGATATGCGGGCCTGGAAGAGACGTTGGCATATGGACCCATTGGGCTGGTAGCACAAGCAGGAGAAGAATGAGGCCCATTAGGGAAAGCAAGCCCATTAAGGGAAGGAGGCCCACTAAGTGAAGAAGGCCCATTAAAAGAAGAAGGCCCATTAGAGAATGGAGAACCATTAGGAGAAGGAGGCCCATTAAGAGAAAGAGATCCATTAAAAGAAGAAGGCCCATTAGAAGATGGAGGACCATTAAAGGAAGGAGATCCATTAAAGAAAGATGAAGACCCATTAAAGGATGGGGGCCCATTAAGAGAATGGGGCACATTATGAGAAGGAGGCTCATTAAGGTGATTTACAAAGAGTTTTTGGGCCTGGGTCGGCCGGTCCATTTGAGAAACAAGAGATGATAAATAGGCCATGTGGTTGGCTTGCCCCTCAGATGGGTCATGGGGGCCACGAGAAGATGGGCCCGCATGGAAAGAGGATTCCACACGGGAGTAGGAAGATGAAGAAGGAGGACACAAGGGGTTGGGGCAGTACTCTATGAGGGCAAATGAAGACTTAATACAGAAAAATCAAGGGAATACAATTAGGGATGTAAGGGCTCGAAGAACAAGGAGAGAAGGCGACGTGACGGAAGAAGGCTGGAGATAGACAGACTCATGCAAATGCAAACGTGACTCGAAATGATGGACCACAGATGATTATATGAAGGGAAAATGCAGCAAATAACACCACAAATGGATTTGGGGGTAAGCCCAACAAATAATATGAATGTTAGAGAATTTAACCAAGATCAAACAAGTTGATATGATCGTTAATTTTTATTAGTTAGCTAAATCCCTCAATCTGGCTAAGTTGATGAAGTTTGGGTATATGGCTGAAGTTTTACACGGTTTCTGCAAGAGGTCAGTAGAGTTCAGTTTTGTAAACCATTTAAATTAGTAGCCTTGGTGAAGATGCTCGAAAGAACAATCAAGCATATTAATTTAAGACTTCAGCTGAAGCCCCCCCCATCTAAGTAATTCACAGAACAGAAGTCTTCAAGAGATTCAACAGATCTTCAGAGCTGACTTTCTTGGCACCCTCATCGCTATGGTAAGCTTGGGTTGTGTAAAGTGCACATTGTGCGGTCGATGCACTGCCAAGGATGAGTCAATATAGCTGAAAGAAAATGGCCAAGACCGGCTGATGCATCACATGGACAGGTCGAGGCAGCTGAAGGAAAATGGCCAAGACAGGCTAATGCATTACATGGGCAGGTCGATGCAACTGAAGGGAATTGCATGGGTAGGTCAATGTAGCACCTGGACAGGTCGATGTAGCTGAAGGGAATTGCATGGGCAGGTCGATGCATCACTTGGACAGGTCGATGCAGCTGAAGGGAATTGCATGGGCAGGTCAATGCAGCACCTGGACAGGTCTAGGCAGCTGAAGGAAAATGGCCAAGAGAGGCTGATGCATCACATGGACAAGTCGATGCAGCTGAAGGGAATTGCATGGGTGGGTCAATGCAGCACCTGGACAGGTCAATGCAGCTGAAGGGAGATAGCCAGACAGGTCGATGCACTACCAAGGGCAGGTCATTGAATCCCATAAACAGGTCGATGCATTGCATGGGCAGGTCGCGGCGGCTGAAGAAAACCTCAAAATTAGTAATCTTTCTGATTCTTCGAGCCTTGGGCATTCTGTCCCTTCTGAATCCACTTCTACCTGAACATCAGATCTTCTTTGTAGCATCTATTCATGAACTTCCTTCAACGCCATCATCTCCATATGTCCCTCCAAATAAATCCTCTCATGACCTGCTGTCCATAATACATCTGAACAGCTAGTCAATTCAAATCTGTAGAATAAAACCTGCGACAGTAGGGAGTCGACTTCCCATCTGACCAGCTATCCCTCTTTCCATTTGTTATTCCACGTGGGCCACAATCCATCAAAAATCGAGGTGCTACACGAGTCTAGGGAAGTAGGGTCTGTCGAGTCTAGAGAATTAGGGTCTTGTTCTAGGGTGTCTAACTCCTCCTCCACACCTGAGGCACACCTGCTCGCATGTCATTCTAAGTCCATTCCTGATAAATTTTTCCAGGATCTAGCTCAGCGATGTCATGCTCTTCTCAAGTGCCCGGAATTTGTGGCAACGGTGATTGTGCTAGAGGAAGATGAGGAGCAAGATGGGCGTGGAGCGATGATAGATTAGGTGTTTACGAAATCGTGGATGAAAAGACCTAGTTGATCTTAAGGACAACGATGTAGATGACACTGTTGATTTATATGCACAAGGATTGAAGAGATTCAACGAGCTATCATCGGCTGTGGATGAACCTACAAAGGAAATTAATCTTGAAACTGATAATGACCCCAGGCCTATTATCATTGCCGCTAATGTCCCTCCTAAAGTGGAAGAAGAATTGATTAAGTTCCTAAGGGAGCATAGCGACTCTTTTGTCTGGTCAAACGAGGACATGTCAGGTCTTGACCCCTCTCTAGTGGAACATCAGCTAGTGCTTAAGCTAGGGGCAACACCCATGAAGTAAAAATTAAGGAGATTTCACCCCCACATGGCCTTAAGGATGAAAGAAGAAGTTGATAAATTGCATAAGACTAGGTTTATCCGAGTGGTTCTATATCCTCATTGGGTGGCGAATATAGTCTCTGTTATCAAGAAGGATGGAAAGGTTCGAATTTGCATTGATTTCAGAGATTTAAACAAAGCATGTCCCAATGATGATTTTTTGCTGCCTCACATAGATGTATTGGTGGATAATGTGATGTATTGGTGGATAACACAGTCAGGTATGAAGCTTTGTCATTCATGGATGTTTACTCTGGTTACAACCAGATCCCTCTAGCTCTGGAAGATCAAGAGAAGACCTCCTTCACCACGTCCTAGGGCACTTATTGCTATATGATAATGCCATTCAGATTGAAGAACGTAGGTGCCACCTATCAAAGGGCAATGATGGTCATATTCCACGATATGATGCATGTTGATATGGAAGCCTACGTAGATGACATTTTGGTGAAGTCAATGACTCAAGAAGAACACCCAATTTCTTATGACGTGATTTCTCTATTTGTAAGTTTTCTCTTGGGTGTCGTCCTAATTTTTCTCGAACAAATTTTAGAGAAGTGTAACACGTGGCTCGAGATATCATATTTATACCTCCCTCTCATTTACCGGGGCAATCTTAATTTTGGTTGTTTGATCAAAGGGAATCCAAAAAAAAAGGGGTAGACAAGTTTTCATCTGGTTTCATTACCAACGGATATTCCAATCAATCGACGAACAATTAAGCACAATTTTTAGACGATTACATAAAAACGCAGGTGCTGTAGTTGCAAGCAGCATGCCCGTCCATCCAAGGTGCTCTCATCAGATAGGCTTTGTCATCACAGTACGACACAAAATTTCCTCTTGCTCGGAATCCCTACAAAGTTATATATCTATATATCTATATCTAAAGAGAGAGTGTGTGTGAGAGAGAGAGAACTTGATGTTTGCAAAGGACGAGGCTGCAAGGTTGGACTGAAACCAGAAGATGAGCAGAGCAGGGAATCCGGGAAGACGATGGCTTGGCCACGTGATGCCTTTAAAACCCGATATCAAATCCGCAAGAGCATGCGCATTTCCCAAATGTGATGCCTTCGTAATGAGACGAAGGTGCGTCCCAATAAAGACAAGGAGGGTACACTTGAACCTGCCCAGAACCTGAACTGGGGAGGAGACACTTAATACAGCGCGGTGGCTGTGCTAGTTCTTAGCTACCTGGTTGTCCCCCCCTGGGAACAAACAAGCCATGGCTGCTAAGAGGAAGCACGCCCATTCATCACGGTGCTGAATGATCTGCAGCCTGCATACGGTTGGCCTGCCTGCCCCTCCGCCACCACCCCCTCCGTTTTAGTGAATGGCCACTTCAATGCCCATTGAAGAAGCTAGGGAGACTACATGGGCCTTCACATGCTCACGTGTGTGTGTGTGTGTGTGGTAGCCAGCGAAGTCGAAGCATTTCAACTTGTCTCTCTTATGTGCCTTGTTTCCACATGGCTATGCATGCATCGGGAGCCCCATGATAGCCATTCTCCTCTTTGAAAAAGCAGCAGGGTAATGTATTTGTGCCCTTGGGTGTGAATACCTTACCTGTTTCGGGTTAACACGTGTACTTCCCTCCTTCAATTGATAATGATAAGACTGGAGCAGTGGGTCAAGAGATCCTTCAAAGCTTGGAAACTCTTTCACAGTCTTCATTACACTCATAAGGCGCTTCCTTGTGAGTCAACCTGGTGAGAGGAACAACAATTTTTGAGAATTCTCGGATGAAACATCGGTAATAACCAGCTAGCCCCAAGAAACTTCGAATCTCCATTGCATTTGTTGGTCGTTCCCAATTCTTCACGGCTTCGACCTTTGATGGGTCCACAGAAACTTCGTTCTTCGAGACTATATGGCCCAAGAAAGATACTTCCTCGAGCCAGAACTTGCACTTGCTAAATTTGGCATATAATTTATTTTCCCTCAATATCTGCAATGCCTTCATTAGATGTACTTCATGGTCTTCTTCAGACTTTGAATAAATTTAGATATCATTGATAAAGACCACAATGAATTGATCCAGATGTGGCCTAAAGGTGTTGTTCATTTACTGCATAAAAGCTACGGGGGTATTTGTTAGTTTGAAAGACATAACCGTAAATTCATAATGTCCATACCTACTTCGGAATGCAGTTTTGTGAATGTCTTCTTCTTTGATCCTCAGTTGATGATAACCAGACTGGAGATCAATCTTGGAGAAGTATTTAACTCTAGATATTTGATCGAACAGCTCATCAATCCTTGGCAGCAGGTACTTGTTCTTGATTGTAAGGTGGTTCAACTACCGATAGTCTGTGCAGAGTATCATTGATCCGTCCTTCTTCTTGACAAATAGCACGGGCGCTCCCCATGAGGAAGTACTCAGACCTGATGAAACCCTTTTTCAATAACTCCACTAGCTGCTCTTTTAGCTCCTTCAGCTCAGCGGGAGACATTCTGTAAAGTGCCTTTGAAATAAGACCAGCACTAGGGGCAAGGTCGATTGTGAGTGACACTTCCCGCTCTGGGGGTAAGTCGGGCAATTCTTCTGGAAAAACGTCAAAAAAATCTTGAACTACACGGATATCTTCAAGTTTAGATTCCTCGATTTTCGTGATAGTCACAAATACTATGAAAGCCACACATCCATTATTTATAAGTTTGCTAGCTCGGAGAGCTGATATTAATTACATGTTACATGCACCTTAAACCCCCAAATTTTCATAATTGCATAAATACCCATTTTAATTATTAAAATACTTTAACTCTCTCAGAAAAATGTCATAAAATAGCCAAAAAATTCGTAAAAATCGACAGAACTGACAGAATCAGATCCGGGTCTGAACCACTACGGATCTATTAAAACACGAGCGTTACAGTGACACCCCCACTCTCTCATTCTCTCCCTCTCTCTTCTCTCATTTATCTCCTTCTCACCCATTCTCCCGGCAGTTGATAGAGGATGTGGTGGACGAGGCGGCGTGCGATGTTGGTGGCGAGTGGTCAAGGATGGGAGCGAGGAATGGAGGCAGTGGCATGGCGCTCACAGATTTAAGAAGTTGGCAGTGGTTTGAGGCACGTTTTCGTGTGGAATCAGCATCCTTTGCATGGGAAATCATCGTGAGAGCTAGGGGATGGATCCTTAGCCCTTGCATGTTATTTTCCTGTGATTTGTAGGCCGAGGTGAGATTTTTATGATTTGAATGAGGCCTCCCGGAAGTTTAGAGGTTGGAGAATAATTCCCCCATATTTTCCCCCTCATTCGAAGTGAGTGAGGCATGGTTTAGGATCCCGCGGAAGGGGTTTCGACTGATTTTCCCAATCGGTAGACCGATCGACCATTCTCCATGAAGAAGGAGTCTACCCTGGATTGGTCGACCGACCCACTAAATTGGTAAACCGATCCAGTGTTTTGGTCGACCAATCTAGTGGATTGGTTGACCTATTTGTGGTGTTTTGGCCTTTTTGGCCATTGGTCGATGAATATCTCGCATTGGTCAACCGTTGGGACTTTGGGGTCGACTGATGACCTGTGTAGGTCGACCTATTAGGTCCCTTTGGGTGCCCTTTGCCTTGTAAATACCCCAAGCACCTCTGTTGACTCGGATTCATGTTTCTAGGTGTCTGAGGAGGCTATGGTTCCTCAAAATATGAACCCAGGTGATTTCGAGAGTCAAGGTGACCCCATGTGTTTTGAGCTTCTCTGTGGTGCTAGTCTGAGTCACTGTGTAGCTGAGTATATGCGGAGGACTATCCCCACACAGTGTTATTTCCCACGGAAGGTGGTTTCTATGTGGGTCGTGTGTATGGCCTTATCATAATAAGGTCGCCCTCTTTAAATGCCCTCTGCTTCACAAGCTTGTCATAGGCTCGAGTCATTCGGGCTTGATATGCTTGGAGGCGCTTGTAGGCTTCCAACCTCTTGCCTTCTAGATTGGATAATTCCCCCAACGTTCTCTGTATTTCATCTTGCTCTTGAGTTTGTAAACCAGTATGCACGACTATCCGGTAGGATGACATTTCAATTTCAATTGGTATTACGACTTCAGCTTCGTATATTAGAGAGAAGGGGGAACACCCGGTGGGGGTCTTGTAGACTATGTGGTATGCCCAAAGAGCTTCATGTATCTTCTCACCCCAGTCTCTTTTACGACTGCCAACAATTTTGGCTAAAAGTTTGCACAGTCTTATGGAATGCCTCATCTAACCCATTAGCTTGAGGATTGTAAATGGTTGAAGTCCTCCAGTCTATGTTAAACTTGGCAGCCAATGCATATATTGGTCTATTCTTAAATGGTGTGCCATTATCTGACATGATCCGACTGGCAGTGTCGAATCTAAAAATAATGTGATGTTTAAGAAACTGGGTGACTACTTCTCCCGTGACTTCCCGCAAAGGGACAACCTCGACCCATCTAGAGAAATAGTCTATTGCAGTTAATATGAATATATGACCTTTAGAGGATGGTGGGAAGGGTCCCACAATGTCCATTCCCCATACTGTGATGGGCCATGTAGGAGCTGTGGGGTGTGAGGAGCTTGGAGGTCTTCTTGGCACTGGTCCGAAGGCTTGGCATTGATGGCATGTGCAGGCGTATCAATTACAATCTGCATACATGGTGGGCCAGTAAAAGCCCTTATGTTTTATGTTGTTCTTCATCTTGTCTCCTGCTTGATGGGCACCGTAGAGTCCTGAGTGGATCTTGTGTAAAATCTTCCTGGCGTCCTTTGGTGAGAGACAACGCTGGAGAATAGACTTGTCTTTTTCATGGAAAAGCCTATACAATTGGTTCCCTATCATCTGGTATGATGTTGCCCTTCGTAGCAGCAGCACCCTTTGAGCCCAATTTGGAGGGAGGCGACCATTCTTGATATCAATAATTGGTTGACGCCAATCTTGTTGTTCTTCTTCAGCGGGATCGCCTTCCATCACTCTATTCTGTTCTTGGGTCCTGGGAGAAGAGAATATGTGAGTCAATCCTTCCTAATTATAGAATTCAGATAATGAGGAGTTTTCAAACTCTCCTCCATGGTCAAATAAGATTGTAGAGATTCTGAATTTACCTTCATCTTTTACATTTCTGATAAACCTATGAAATTCATGGAAGGAATCATTTTTGTTTGCTACGAAGAAGATCCATGTAAAACGACTGAAATCATCAACTAACACATAACCATATCTATTGCCATTGATGCTGGCAGTTCTTGTTGGCCCAAACAAGTCCATGTGCAGGAATTGAAAAGGCATGGATAAAAGGCGCTCATTCCTAAGTTTAAAGGGCTTTCTGATTTGTTTTCCAAGGGAGCATGCTTCACAGATTTTGGTGTTCTTTTTGAAGGATAGATTGGGCATACCCCTTGCCATTTCATGCTTGGCCAATTTGTGCAGAACACTATAACTGACATGCCCCAGCCTTCTATGCCACAATCATGTATCATTAGGCTGACTAGAAGACAAGCAAAGATTTTTAAAAAATAACTTATCAAGGTCTACCATGTAGGCATATCGGTTACAAGATTTTTTCTCTCTCTCTAGAATTCCTAGTGAGAGAAGCTCTGTTTCTTTCGAAGGGAGCCTTCCCGCGAAAATGGAGATGGCGGTGGGGGAACCCCCGCCGGCCATGGTCCCAGCGGCTTCCACCGCGATGATTTCAGCAACCACTCTGGCCATTCCTCTGCCAGGCCCCATTGCTACTTGTTGGTCCTATTCTCAAATCCTCATGGAATCTCGATTGTAACCTAAAATTTCCATTCCAATCAAGGCACCCGATTTTACTGATCTTGGCGAGCCGACGATTTTCTTTACCAAGATGGACATTGAAGCCTCCCTGCAGTCGCTCAAGAATGCCATTGTTGCAAAATGCTCATACGGAAGACCTGCCATTTCGGAGATCAAGAGCTGCCTGAATCAGCGTTTGTCTTTGGCTTCTGACTTCATAATTAGTCGTCTTAATTCTTGACATTTGTTACTAAGATTTGGTAACGAAATGGACTTCATCAAGCTTCTTATTCAGAAAAATCTATATATAAAAGG